>APFE031443180.1:0-85625 GCA_000404065.3 Pinus taeda
TTGCCATTTACCTTGACCTTGATGGCTTTTGGTGCTATTGCTACTTGCATCTTCATTCTTTGTAATTTGTAATTTAGAGGAAAAAGCTTTCTCTAGAGCTTCAAAAGTTTCCTTCAATCTTTCTTCATGAGACATCAAAGATCCAACCAATTCATCAAATTGTAGTTTTGTTAAATCCTTAATTTCTTCCATGATTATTGCAACATGATTCCATCTACGTGTTAAAGATCTCAATACTTTTTAAATTAAAACTTCATTACTTACATCTTCTCCAAGTGTAGCCATTTTATTGACCACATCTTTGACTCTCACACAATAATCACTGATACTTTAAGCTTCTTGCATTCAAATTCTCGAAATCTCGCTTCAATGTCTGAAGCTTGACCACCTTAACTTGATCACTACCTTGGTAAGATTCTTGTAGAGTCTCCCAGGCAGCTTTGGCAGTTTTTGCTCCTGATATTCTTGGAAATAAGCTCTTATCAAGAGCTATCTAAATGTGAAACAAAGCTTGAACATTCTTCTTCCTTGCTTCCTTTCTTGTTGTTCTTTCATTGGCTGTAAGAGCATTCCAATCAACTGGCTCCTCATATCCTGATTCAACAATCTCCCACAAATCTTTTCCAATCAAAAAGGTTAGCATCGTAATGCACCAATAATCATAATCATTCCCATCAAATTCTAGAACTAGCATCTGGTTAGAATTCGACATGATTAACTTTGGAGAAATTATAACAATACAACTTTAACCAAAAATAATTTAACCTGCTCTGATACCACTTGTTTGTATATGAAATGAATTATTTCAAGCACATTAAGAAGCTAACAGTACTATGAAGAACAATACATAAAAAATATAGATAAAACAATTAAAAGACCAATGTGTGAGCCAAAACAAAATGCTGTAACTTTCATATATTGATTCAGTTGTTAACTACATTATTAAATAGTAAAACTATTACTAAAATCAACTTTGGAATAATTCTACTGCAATTACAACTAATTTCTAGCAGCAGCACTGACCACCCTAACAATCTGCTGCTTTAATCCCTAACAATCTGCTGCTTTATTTTTGCAGAGAACACAAAATCTGTTGGCTACTTTGTCATCTAATTATATAACTAATTAAGCATTAATTCTAACAAATCCTTCGGTAAACCATCCTGGACCCTCTACAACAAGCATATTCGGAAACAAAGGAATTCAAAGAGATATCAAATTTTGATCCTACGACCATGATCACGAACAATATGAAACTTTTGGGAGTGATTTTGTATCGATCACCACATAATATTTTCCATATTAAGTCATGTGTCTCTCCTCTATGCAACCTTCGAGAACTCCATAATCTATGACTTTAATGCTTCATTAATTTTACATTGAACAAAGAGGAAATGTGGGTCTCCTCTCGATTGTTTGCAACTGTCATTTTTGTCTTTCATTTTATTTAGTGAACATAAAGGATCATGTACAACACTTAGGATATATGTATCTAATGATTTTGAATTTGAAGGGTATTATAGAAAATCACCAGTAATTGTGAGATTTGTTATCATTTACAATGTGTGGATACTATAGTCATTAACGTTTGAATTTCGACCTTTTTCATCATGATGTAAATCAACTCTTTCAACACAGGACTAGAAGTCCAACTTTTTTTTTGGTGTAGAGATTTTATTTATTTTACTTGCAAGCCTCAAATATGGTGAGTATTTTCGATGTTGCAAATGAGATATATTCTTCCCATGTTAAAAAATAGTCTAACCTTCTTCATGAAAACACTTTACAAAAATATTTTAACTTTGTTCCTCAAAACATTTTGCAAGTGCACTAGTTGTTCTTTGGATTTAGATTTCTATAACCCATTCTTTCAAGAAATTCTAGGGATAATCTCCCTGTCATATTCAACTGCTCTATCTTAGGAATTTACAAGATTCTTCTTTTCTTTCATGAGAACCTCCACATGAGGCGATGATTACTTCATTTTTTCTTTGAAGTCACATGCTTCTCCTTTTTCTTCCTCATTGATTTGTCTTTGAAATCGAATGTGTAGTAACTTTTGATATATTTATTTTCTTTTTGCTCATTGTTTGGTTAGCTTGTAGTGTCATGTTCCTTTTGTCTAGACTTCTTTAGTGTACATTACAACTTACAGTATTTGGCTTTGTGTCCGAGGTTGCTATATAAGTAACACCTTATTTGACTAGGATATGGTGGAAATGGTGTGTGTCTTCCTTTGACCTTATTTGCACACAATTTACATTCAACAAATTTATGTCAAAATTCGTTTCAGAAATAAAAGTAACCATGGATTTTTTTTTTTACGTGACCCTCTGTATTTGCTTTCTTGAGGGAGACTTGGTATTTCTTGCATCTTCTACTAATTACTTTGATCTTATTTCTCTTACATTCAACTGCAACATGTCTAGGTTCATGAAAAGAAAAAGATGCGATATTTTTCAAGGGAGAAAATAATCTCCTTTTAGATCTTCCAAATTTACTCAATTCATCTCAAAGAGAAAATGACCTTGTATATGACCATTTCTTAACCTTTTTTTTTTCTTCTTGATGTTGCTACTTGTTTTTATTTTTTTATTCACAAATCATGTTATTTTTGGCTTCTTATTATGTAGGTATTTTTAATGTTGTGTCATCTTTATTGGTTGCCATTTCTAAGTTCTTCATAGAGACCATCTCCTCTTCTATATTTCTATACAATTTTTCCTCTTCATTTAACACAATTCTAGCTGAGATAGTCTCAGCTTCTAATATTTCACACTGTACCTCTTTCTCCTTCAATTGACTATTCATCATATCTTCTATTTGCCTTGCCTCTTCAACTTGTGCCTTAAGATAAACAATTTCTTCCTTACACTAAAATTTTCTCTCTCATCACATATCTGCACAAGTTTCTTTAGTTCTTTGTTTTCAATGTTTAGTCTATCTAATTTTTCCAATGCTAATCCAATCCTAGCTTAATGTTCAAATGTATTTTCTTCAAGAGAGTTAAGTACACCCACACCTATAGAGCTTTCATTTAGACAAACACTTTCCTTTTGATTGGGTCTTTTATTTCTCCTTCTCTTTTATTTTCTTGTACTACTGTTACTAGTCTGTCCTTCATACATGAGATGCAATCTATTCCGGATTTCTTTTGAAAAAATTAAATATATTCTTCTATCAAGATCCTTATTATGAATATTTTTATATATTGCACATTTTGCTTGAGCATTCCACTATTGTTATTGTGAAGAGGGGAAGTATTTATTGCATCCTTCACATATGAGATTCCATACACCAAGTCCATAAGTTATAAGTAAATACTTTACCTTATCTCTCCACTCATGAAAGTTTTTTGTAATTGGCAGAAAAACACTTTGATAGTACATGAATTAACAAGGAATACCTTAAATTTGTTAGGCTTACACCAAAGGAACTTTTTTTGATATCAATTAACGAAAACTTGACTAAACTTAGGAGGGGGGGTGCATAAATTTATTGCATTCATGGAAATAATTTATTTTCTGTAAAACTCATTAAATGAATTTTAAAATGAGCAGTTCAAAAAATAATGATCAAGGCATTGAATATGTGAACAACAAGTAATAGGTAATCCAAAACATCATATAAGCAAATAACATCAACACATATAGTATAAGTGGAAACAGATAAAGGGATAAAACCATCATTTTTTACTGTTGTGATGAAAAGGAAAGATCTTACTCCCTTATTAAATCTGATTTTTTTTAGGCTCCGACCTATAACGTGTTTTACCTCAATTTTTATGCAAGCTACAACATGCAAGGAAGCTCCAACTCCCATAAGTTTTATGTGGGCTATAACCCACACAAGTCTCCTACCCCAATAAGCTACAACATTTTATTTATCAATCTCCAAATGAAACAAGAATACAATCCCCTCATACATACAAGAAATAACATAATGGTTTACCTCGTCATCACTTCATGATGGTTTATCTTGTCATCACTTTTGCATATCTCCATTTTTATCTCTACCTCTTCTACCCTTCAAGCCTACTTCATATCATCTTCATATGTCTAAAATAACTCATGGATAATCATCTCTCACATGCACTCTAATTATCTAACACTTCTTGCCTTCCAAAATCACGTCATTATTAAAGATAGGTTGTTGGTTTTTGTTATTCCACATAAAAATATGAAGTGAACAAGAATGACTCTTTTCCTTCCACTCTTTCGTTCTTAAGCTCTTCATATTTTGAATATTAGAACAAAAATAAGTTCTCCACCCAAATACTATTTTCATCATCCTATAATGATTAGATAACAATAAAATGCTAACAAATGCAACCAAGTAATACATTATAACATCATAACAAATGCAAAACAATCACTTTCCAATTCAAGTAATATGCATGCAAAATATGAATATTGGCATCCATGGGGAGATTCTTGGCATTATGGTGTGCATAGATATAGCCACCTGATGTTGCCACTAGTTTATGATAATAACTAGCTCATGTTGGCATTGATGTCAACCATATTGTAGCCTCGCTTATGTGGAGATGGCATTCATTGTAGCATGGTTATAGTTGCTTGAGTTGGCATTGGGATGGTTATGTTCGCATTGATGTTAGCTCTTGATTTCATATTTTTTTATGATGGTTCGTGTTGGAAATTGTGTGTCTAATGGTTTCTCATGTGCTAGTGGTGTCCATGTTATTATGTTGGCACACTAGTTGAGTTGGAAGCTAAGTTTTCATCTAGGTAATTCTGCTTATGTTCATCGATATGACTTATTTCAGTGCAACAAAGTTTTGCTGGTCTGGTTAAAGGTTTTGTAACTTGCGAAGATGTTCGCTGGAGAAAGGAGGGCTTGTTGGCACTCTTACCAATGTTGTTTGTTCGCCTTCAAGGTCAATTTGGAAGTGACACTTGTCAGACATGTTTGATCCACTTGCAGATTTTTCAGAGAATGTGAATGATTTGCATGCATGTACAAATGTTGGAGAAGAGGATCCAAAAAGGTTACATGTTGAAGATTTATTGGTTTTTCCCATCCTTATCCAGAGTCACATGTATCCAAGCCTATAGGAGTGACTGAAAGGCTTAGGTTGCTGGATGACAAGAATATGGGAGAAACTATAGGTCTTAGTCACATGGAGCTAGTGTAGTCCATGCGATTAGGGGATTTGATGAGATTTTATTCACATTCCTCTTGCTGATCAAATGTAAATTAGATTGAAGGCTTTTAGAATTATTTGAAAAGGTCGAAAATGGTTTGAAAATGTCCTCCGATGATGTCAATGTATTTAGTGCACAAATACTGGCCTTAGTGGATTAATTTGGTCGAATTTGTGCACCTTTGATCCTAGCCCCAAGCTCAATTTCACCCTACAAGTTTTATATTCTATTCTTTGGAGCTTTATGGCAGTTCATAGTGAGTTGATGGTGTTAGATGTTGATTTTATGTGTGGAGAGAAGGATATAAATTTTCTTGATAATAGATGGTTTAGTAAATGAGTGTTAATGACTGAATAGTGAACAAATCTAAAGCATGCTATATAATAGATCAAAATTGAAATTTCTGAATTAGAGATTGATTTGTAGATTTTTGTATGTTGTTGCATATTTTTTATATTGTTTATTGTCACACTTGTTATCTATAGGAGTTGTTGATGCATGTGGCATGTAACCATATTGTATTTTGTTGCTAATTGTATTATGTAACATTATCTTGTTGTGAGGATATGATTGTTTTGAGAATTGTTTTGGCCATAATTTTTATATTTGGAGAGCATATGTTTTTGTGCAGTGCTTATTTGATTCGATGATGAAATCTTTTTGTTGATAGCATGTATGGAGAGATAATGTCTTGTTGAGTAGAGCTTCTTGGATCTAGTTTGAAAATAGATGAAGGGATATTTGAATAGTGGCAGAGGAGCAGTGACTTCATGAGAGAGGATAATTGATATTAATGATTAGGTGAAAGGAACAATTTATCATCCAATGGTAGGTGGATATTCGAATCGGATCTAGGAAAGGATCATGGGTCGCGGTGGCTTTCAGCGGATTGTAGTATGTAGATCCATAGAGAGCAAAGTCTTCTGAGCTGATCAATAGTATTGAATTTCCCATTTGATTGGTGTTGGAATAGTGTACATGAGGTTGAATCTCCATGCTAATGGGAGTTACAAATCTATGTAAAAGACCAATTTCTAGACATAATAGAAATTCAAAGCAGAGCAATAAAAGCAAGGGTGATTTCTCTCCGAGAAGGGTTTCCACTAGAAATCTTATGTCTCATGTGTGATTGATTGATGTGCATGTTTAATGTTTTGTAGCTATTTATCTTTTTTAGTTTTGTTTATGTGATTCACATGATTTTAATTAGTTGTTCATTAACATATGTGTGATTCAGTAATTGAAGTTTAAATTTCTAAAAATCATGTATAGATAACAGTACTAATTTAACTGCCCCCCCAAAAGTAGTGTTCAAAGATTTCGAACAATGAAAGAAATTCATAATTGTTCTACAACATCTTGTATCACTACTTCTTCATGCCATTGCCTTAGTAGCCTTGAGTCTTGTCTTGTCTGTCATGAATTCTTGCCTTTGTTTTCATGGATTTTTTCCTTCACTTGTTTTTTCCTTTCAATCTGTGTGTTAGTAAAGGCTTCTAAGGGTCTTAGTCATTTTCCCCTCATTTTGTTCGAACCTTTCACTCATTGCACTTGACCCTCCGCAAAGTCATACGCTTTTTCATCAAAGTCACTAATACACCACTCTATGAATTATTGAAGCCAATACAAATCATTAAAACACATTGCCTTGGAAACTGGGTTGTATTTTAGATGGGGCTCCTACACCAAAAAATGTGAGGTCTGATTGGGATTTCATATCTAAGAGAAACCTAAATTTTGATGTGTCCAACACCATCAACAAAATATAATCGAAAATTCCTCTAATGATTTGGAAAAGATCTAGTTTGAGTGTCTCAACGACAAGAGTAAGTTAGATGCCCAAAAATAGTTGTCTATTCACATTATCCCAAATAAGACAAATATTTCATTGTCTATTATTGGAAGTGTTATTGGCATGACCAAATATGATTGTGTGAATGACCTAGATTTAACATGGCTAGTCAAAAATGTGGATCGTTCAAATACTACCATCAGATATCAATTCATTCACCTTTTAATGCATCAAGTTTGGGGCAAGGGAGTCAAATTTCCTATAAGTACGAAACATGTAATATGAAAGGGACCCTTGAGCATTCAGTCATTATTAGTGGCTTGGTTTTAACACAACCTGGAATCCAAATTACCTAAGAGTGACACTATTCAGGAAATATGTCATTATAGATTGTAAGTCATATTGAAAAGCTTATACTCATTGGTCCATTAACTTTTGCAATGCAATTTAAATTCACACACAGACCTATAGTATTGTAGCCATATCTAGATAGGTATATAGTGACGAAATTAGACATTTATGCAATCACTATTAAACATTAGCTCAGAAAAATGTTGAAATAAGCCAATAAAGCCTTGAATAGAGGAAATGGATCTAAGGCAATAAATTAAAGGCAGAACAAGACCTAAAAAGTGTAATTGGGTGAGTAATTCCTTTACTTAATTATAGCAGTTGAAAATTGAAGTTTGACATTTTTGGCTTTTCTAATAAGGTATGTTATTTCCTTCAATTGTGCATTGGTTCCTTGCCATTTCACTGATAGATTTCATAAATACATGTCTCATTGATCACATTGTTGTTATCGTTGGAGAAGGAACAACATGAACAAGAAGATTGGTATGATTGATGATGTAAGGAGACAAAGTTCATGTCAAAGGATTAGGAGTAGTAAGGTAAAGGAAAATAGGTGTTGTGATGCATATGTTAAAGTATTTGCATAATGTTTCAAATATAAATATGTTGAGGAAATTGTTGTGATGCAAGAAAAAAATAGAAGGCAAAGGTATAAACAAAAGGAAAAGACAATGAAAATGTTATGGTGTTATATGAATATATTGGTTTAGTTGAATTGTTTTTGTGCAAGGAAAAGGAAAGACTCAATCAATTAATATGGAATTTAGTTGATAATTTAACCATGACATAAATGAAAAGAAACACATATTCAACATTATTCATACTAATGCAAAAAAAATAGTTCATAAGAATTAGTGTAAGTTAAATAAATATATTGCGAACATAACAAGAATAGTCCTACTATATTCACAACATATGCATGAAAATGTGTTGACTCTAAGCTTTTATTAAAGTGAAACTTCCAAGCATACACATACCATTGATGAACCACTAGCCCCAATAGTGGAACATGAAGTCTACAGTTGCTTCTCCAAAGAAATATACTCATTCTATGCAATGAAGAATCTAAGGCTCTCAACAAACTCCGAAACTCCTACTCCTAAGCTAAATCCATAGCCAAAATCTTTGGCTCCCGAAAATCAATTTACATGACTTATGAGGAAATATTTATCATAAAAGGGGTGACTATTCACTTCCCCTTCCTTACTTTTGGACTTCCCTCATAACTCTTCATCTTGTTTACAAATTTTTTTTTCAACTTCATTACATCATGACCCTTTACATTCCAAAATTGACACTTGTAATTTCACTTAGAAATTACTTACAAAAGAATATTGCAATATACACATACCCATATAGGACAAAATTAGGTAGAGGAAATTAGACATCGAAAAGAAAAATGACCAAAGTTTGAGTTTGGGGAAACTCTAGCTCAACAACTTTGACTTCTAGATCCTCTCTCACATGAAAGTGCCAATATTTGTATTGTACGATGGGATCAGGCTGAAAGCAGACTCTAACCTCTATGGCACCTAGGTACATTAATTTGGATCTAGTCTATATTTCCTTATTTAGAATAAGCATCACAATATTGATTCGGATAGGGCCAGCAATGTAATTCTACATATTATTGCTATTCACTTCAAGATATTCCTTGATAGTGATATGTTTAAATCAGTGCAATTATTCTTCAACCTACTCCTTTGCCTAATTCCTACATTTGGCTTCAGTGAGTGAGCCAAATGATGGGATCTTGTGCGATGTCACAAGTAAATCCACATTGTTTCATAATCATGCATATGAGGCCTGAATATTGGCAATGAATGAGGGGAGTTCTTTATTTTTCTGAATGATCATCTGAACTTGTGCTTTCTCCAACTCTATGTGTTGCCTTGTTTTCTTCACCAATTCGGAAGGTATGCCTTTGTATTTCATTGATAATTGATGAATGGTAGCAATGGTTGTATGGAGAGCCTTAAGGAATTTAAAATTATCCTTAAAAAAAAATTGCATGTCGTGTAAGTGGACAACTTCCTTATGCATGGTGACAAGTTCTTCTTACAAGGTATGTATAGTTTCTCTTTATTCTGATACTTCACCAAGTATGCCTACCTTAAGTTCCTCCAAATATATATGTGTGGAAGCTAGATTCTCTACCTCTGCTTAGAGCTCTTCAACTTCTTTCCTTGCATCCTACAATTTATTTGGCAATTGTTTCTTCTCAGTGATCAGATACTTAATCTTTGAGTCTGCAACACATGCAAAGGTGAAGTTGACTATGATGATGGCACTTGGATTTCTTTTGGTTGGTGTCATAATAACCCTTTATCTAATGAATGTATGATATTTGAGGTCGTATGCAAAAAAAAAATCGTTTCTTGTATAATCTTTTTCTGAAGCTCTTCTTAAGTCAAATTTTATGTGTCCATGACCAAACCATCATCAAGTGGAACAATTTCATCTTCATCACTTGGAGCTTACTTGGATGGAGGATGGAGAGATTGAATGTTGACCTAATGTGTGCTTGGCATAAGATAAATATCTTGGTTCTGTGGCTCTAGTACCACCTCAATGTCTTGGACCTCTATCAACTCCTCAATCTCTTGAGTAAGCTCCTTGTCATGCATTTGTTTTCTCTCCTCCTCTACTTGTTAGATATTTTCTTCTACTTTGTCCTATATTCACGCGACTTTTTCTCCTTCTAATATTTTCTATTCTTCCTCTTATTGCTTTTGCCTTTCTCCCTCCAATCTCTTCCACTCTTGTTCTTCCCTGTGCTTCTATTATAGTTATTGAATCCTTTATTTCCGCTTATTTTCCACAGTTATGGCCACTTTTAGAATGATTGGATCTACTTTCATCTACAGCTTCGATCTCCCCTTGTGCTAGGGGAAAGCTTCCTCTTGGACTTTTTGTTTACTTGGTTGTGCCTGTATACTGGTACTACCTTTGGAGTGACTTCTTTCTGTGAAGTAACCTATTATGTTCTAGTGAAGTTCATGTAGTCACGAGACTTCGAGGAATTATAAAAATTTTTCCATGCTTCCTCCTTAGGTCTTTGAAAGGTCCCACTCGCACACTAAAAATGAATCATCACATAGTGCTCTTTCCAAGCATTCCTTGGATTGTATATATTGAAGTCCAAATGACGGAATGAAAATTTCTCTATTTCCTTTCCTTTATTGTGTGTGACTTTCATGTTCTTGATTTCATACAATATGATATGCATATGAATAGCACGCCAAGGTTCTTTCTTCTGTTGGTGCATAATTGTTGATAACCCCTTGGAGATATGGTAAGCAACTTCTTGCATGATTAACTTATCAGTAGCATAGCTTGGTAAAATATGCAGAGACGTTTTTCCAGTGAGCACTTTGAAGAATGTGAGATTTGGTGAGAAAAACCAATTTTCTATCTCTTACACTATTTCCATTCCCCCACATGACATGCACAAGGGATCTTCTTCAAATAGAAACTTATACAACATAATTTGGAAGTGATCAATCAGATTTTCCATTACTCCTCAATAGTTTCACTCTGAAAGTAGTTTTTTGTAGATGTTCAAAATAGGGTCTTGCAGTGTCCAAGTCCATTCCATTCTACGAAATGTATTATGAGTGAATATTGCATCCAGTAGATAGGCATACATATAAAATATAGCTTTCTTTCCCTCAAGAGGATTGAACGAATTAGATATATGGATCCTCCGCTGGTAAGCCAATAAGTCTGACTAGTTGAACGGTGCTCCTTTATTGAAAATGTGGTTAAGTAAGAATGAGCACCCTTTAGAGAAGGTGTCAGTGCTTTGCTCACTTTAGATTCTACAATGTAGAATTATCAAGAGTTGATAGGCCCTGCTGAGATAATTTTTCTTCTATGTGTTGGTCGGTGTTTTATGGACATTTCCTAGCTCTCTCACCCAACTTTTGAAAATATCCTTTATGACTAAGTAATTAGTTGTCACATAAAAGTAATAATCCATGAGTGATTCTGGCTATGGAAGGTGATACATGAGATGATAATCTGGTGCTAGAAAATAAGGAATCCTTTTTCCACTGGCATTGTTCAAAGTCATAGTCTTTGTATCTGTATTAGACAATATCGTACTGAGAATGTCTACACATTATAAATTCAGGTACTTGCATGCGAAGTTATGTAACCGTGAACTTTGGACATTGATATACACATGTCGATCTTGAAGGTCTACTCTAAAGCTTCTTAATGAGAATGCTTCATTCACTTTCTTCCATGTGATGTCTAATTCTTTCTCTATGAACGGTTGAGTATCTGAGTAAAATAAAAGGTTCACTGGCATACTCTCAATTTTCTCCTTGGTGCTTCCTTTTTTGGTTTCCTTTGAATCATATCCCTTTGGTGCCATGATGTGAGTGACTGATGAAGAGAAGTTTTCAATAGCTACAATACCCATAGCAAGAAAATGCACTCATGGCAAAGATGAATTAGCTTTAGGAAAATGACTCACAAAGAAAGGTCACATTAGTAACCACATGATTGAAGGGAAGGATTGAGTAATTCTTGAGGTGAAAGGAGGGGGATTCATTGTATGAAATACACATTGTGCAGTATCAAAAATCTAGGAGAGAAGCTTGATGCTAGAGACTACTCAAGACACAGTCGCAACAACGCCAAATGGAAGGAGAGACAATACATTGCACAATCTTAGTCGCCAAGGGACATTATTGAGACCTTGAACTATGCAATGTGTAGTTGGATAAGCTAGGCACTCCACATTTCATGCTCCTAGAGGCTAAGAATCAATCTTATGCCTTGGAATGGCACAATAACTAGCTAGACAAGGCAACTGTTGGCCAAGGGAAGGGCATATCTACCCAAAACGAGTATGGGAAACTGGAATATACAAGTGATGGTGTAAGTGAGAGTGCAGATCTAACTAAGAATACATGGATGAGTACAAATTAAGTGCATAATATTAGCAGGCAAAAATGAAAAACAAACATGCACGGAGAGTCTCCAAAACAATGACCACTAATGGGAAAAAACAAGAAAGTTGATGGGACACTTGTAAAAGGTGAACGAAGGACCAGAAAAACACTTGTATAACATAATATATGTTACAAATCCAGAAACTATGAGTAGAAAAAAGAAAAACAACAATCATAGAAGAAAGAGGACAAAAGGCAACAAATGACAACAAAAACAAAACCCGCTTAGAAAAGAACCACAAAATCCACCGAAGGCTCCTTGATCTCCTTAGGAAGGCTAGAGATCCAAGATTGAATGTACAAATCAAATCTAGGGGCATGCATACTATTGATCTAGACCAATTTGCGTTTATGGCGTGCATCACTAAAATCAAGTAGAAGCGACACCTAGTAGAACTCCAAAAATAGAAAGTTGTGTCATCCTTTGGAAAACTATTTATCCGCACCCTATTTTCTAGGGATTCATTTTTATTTTCATTTTTCTATTTTTTCATTTTTAGGAAAACCAACTGTTCCAAATGCCAAGGAAGATTGGAGGGTCCCTAAGCACTCAGAAACTTCTTGACTCAATGAATTGTGCAGTTTCTGAGCTCAATGGAAGCTTTGTGTAGTTTCTGAGCTCAAGCTTGGGATGTTATCTAGGATTGTATAGTTCTAAGATCAAGGAAAACCCACTGTTATGGATTGCACAATTCAGATCATCAAGGTTGACATTCCTTCTAAGATTGCACAATTACTAGATGTAAGCATAACAATGTTGCAAGGTCAAGTCAAAATACAACGTGTGTCTAAAAGATATAAAACAAAGATCAGTGCATCACAAGTGAAGCATGAAAGTATAATTATTTATAATAGCATCAATGCTTGATGATAATGAAATATAAGCTCCTCTGGAGAGAATGTGCAGGTTTTAACCCCGTACAGAAATTACCTGCATATGAATTCTAAAACACAGAAAATAAACAATGCAAGAGCATAACACATAAAACACATATACATAAAGATTTCCCCTGGATCCCAAAACTAGGACTACTAGCTTGATTTTTCATTATTTTCCTTTCAATTTTACAATACATATTTACACATGCTGAAGCATCCAATACCGTGGACCGAAAACCATTACATCCAAAAACATGTGTGAAAATCATGCAGAAAACCATGGGTGGGGTTATGGGTAGCTCTCGAACCCCCTAAGACCCCCCCTGCCCCCCAGCTCCCCACTACAGAATCAACGCAATGAAGGGGGGGATCCACCACACCTCTAACCCCATGGTTAACTACGTGGGCTAGTCGTGGAAAGAATATAACACAACCTAACATTCTCCCACTTGTTTTTTTCTTTCCAGAGGGGACCACAAGAGAGCTTAGTCATTTTCCCAGCCCTGAAATGCCCATTGTTTCTCTACACCAAGAGAACTTCTCAGAGATCACAAATTTTGTCAATGCATCTGCAATATTCTTCAACGTGTCCACTTTTACAAGCAACACCTTTTTGTCATCTATCATATCCCTCACAAAGTGATAATGAACATCAATGCGCTTCGTCTTTGAATGATATGCAGGGTTCTTTGCCAATAAAATTACACTTTGGCTATCACAATCTATCATTATAGCTCCCTATATTAACCCCATACTTGAACACAATCTCTGCAACCAAACTGTTTCCTTTCTTTCATGAGTGGCTGCCATATATTTTGCCTCTGTAGTTGATAGTTTCACTACAGATTGTTTCTTACTCATCCAACTGACTACACCTTCAAATAGGCTAAACACATACCTACTTGTAGATCTTCTTTTATCTAGATCTCTAGCCCAGTCTTCATCAACAAAGACATGAATATCCAACACTCTATCCAATCCTCGTCTTTCTTGGTAGCACAAACCATAGTCACTAGTGCCACGAAAATACTTGAAAACCTTCTTCACTATTGTCCAGTGCTCCTTCCCTAGTTTTGACATAAACTTGCTCAACACTCCCACTGCATGTGCAATGTCTAGTCTACTAACTACACTTGCATATGGAACACGATACATGTCCTCTTCCTCTTCTTGTGTCTTGGGACACTGTTTAGCAGATAACCTCACACCTACAAGAATAGGAACTTTCACCGGTTTACTATCCTGCATATTAAACCTCTATAGTATTGTCTTAACCAGAGCTTCCTCTTTGCCTAATCTCTTTTAATTTCCATGCCCAAAATATAGTTTGTAGCACCAAGATCTTTCATGTCGAATTTGGAGGACAATTGGGTCTTCAAATTCTGGATAAGTTCTTTGTCATTTCCAACCAGTAACATATCATCCACGTACAATACAAGATAAATAACATGGTAACCAATTAATATAAAATACACACTGTGATCTGCTTTGCTTTTGGTGAAATCAAGTCCCTGTATAAATGTATCAATTTTCTAATATGACATCCTTGGTGAATGTTTTAAACCATACAAAGAATCCTTTAACTTGCATACCAGTTCTTTTTTACCCTTCACTGCAAAGCCTTCAGGTTGCTTTATGTATATCTCCTCTTCTATATCCCCATGAAGAAATGTTGTCTTCACATCCATCTATTCTACGTCAAAATAAAAAACAACAGCAACCGATAAAAGTAACGTAATAGAAGCGACCTTGGAAACGGGAGAAAAAATATCACCAAAATCAATTCCTAGCACCTGGGAATAACCTTTTGCTACCATCCGAGCTTTTCATTTCTCCACCTTTCCTTTCGTGTTTGTCTTCTTCTTGAACACCCATTTGCTGCCAATGGGTTTCCTTCCAACTGACAACTCCACCAAATCCCAAGCATCATTTTTGTGCAAACATGCCATTTCATCAACCATGACCTCTTTCCATATTTTTCAATCCTTAGAATCTACTGCTTTCTTCATAGTTCTGGTATCGTCATCAGTAATAAGTAAAGTAAAATTTGTATAGAAAGAAGATGGATTATACCTTTTTGGTTGTCTTGTTTCTCGAATTGACCTTCTCACACTCAGAGTCTGAGGCTCTTCATCTTTTGTTTCCTCCTCTGCTGTAGAGTTTGATTCTTCCTCCTATAACTCAAACTCTATCTTCTCAGGCTCCCTTGGTTGAAATTCATGTTTAATAACATCTTTCACCTCTCTAAACAACACATCTCGGTTATACACCACCTTCCTTGTTACTCAGTTCCAAAGCTTATAACCCTCTAAACCATCCTTATACTGAATAAATATGCAATTTTCAGATTTACTATCCAACTTAGTTCGTTTCTCCTTTGGAACATGTACATATGAATCACATCCAAATACACTCAGATTTTAAAGAGAGGGTTTCTTACTAGTCTATACCTCTTGTGAAGTTTTATCCTCCAACGCTGACGAAGGTGACCTGTTGACTAGGTAACATGCTGTCTCCATCGCCTCTACCCAGAATTCCTATCCTAACCCAGCACCACTGAGCATGCTTCTTACCCTTTCCATCAATATCTTGTTCATTCTTTCTGCAACTCCATTTTGCTGATGTGTATATGGAGTAGTCTTCTGCCATGCTATACCACACTTCTTACGTAATTCTTCAAATTCCTTACTGCAAAACTCTCCACCGTTATCTATCCTCAACACCTTTATCTTCTTCTCTGTCTGGATTTCCACCAGAGCCTTAAATTCTTTGAACCTATCAAAGACTTCAAATTTCTTCTTAAGGAAATATATCCATGTATTCCTTGAGGAGTCATATATAAATGATACATAGTACACAGACTTACCCAGTGATGGAACCTTCGTAGGTCCAAACACATCACTATGCACAAGCTCTAATATATGTTTTTCCCTCTTATCACTAGAGGGGAAACTCACTCAATTCTACTTCCCATATACACAATTTTCATAGAAATCAAAGTGCAGAGAGCTATTACTCATACCTTTTACCATACCTTTATCATGAAGTATTCAAAGGCCCTTCTCTCCAATATGTCCAAGCCTTTGATGCCACAACATGGTCTTCTCTCCAGAGACCATTAGATCTTCTTCTTCACTTTCAGGAACCACAGAACCATTGCACCCATCAATAATAGTGCTACCTTTCCATTTGTACAGAGTTTCAATCCAAACTCCTCGCATCAATACCAATGCTCCCCAGACCATCTTGCAGGTATCCTTCTCGAACACTCTTTTTACACCTACATCATCTAGCTTGCTAACAAAAATCAGATTTCTAGCTAATGGAGGAAAATGCAGAACACCTGCAAGTGTTCGAACCCTTCCACCTTGGAGCTTCATCTTTACTTTTCCACGACCAATGATTCTAGCCTTCCTATCATCCCACAAGAAGACATCACCACCATCATATTTCTCATACTCGTAGAGCCACTCTCTATGGGGAGTGAAGTGAAAGGATGCACCTGAGTCAATCAACCATGCCTCATGATATACATGTGTACTTGAAGAAGCCAAGTACCCATCTCCACCTTCATTTGAGGTGGTTTTTGCCTCTGCAGAAGGAGCATCATCAGATCCCTTTCCTTTATCAGGAGTTTTAGATTTACAGTCCCTTTTGAAGTGCCCTTCCTTTTCGCATTTCCAACAAACCACCTTTATAGGTTTTCCCAGAGATTTAGATCTCCCACTCAATGACGTATTTTGTTTCTATTAAGGGACAATCCTCATATAGACAAGGCATCACCATTCTAGCTCTTCATATCTTTCCATCTCATCTCCTCCATCAACAAGGATGAGACTATTTCATCCGAAATTTTAATATCAGCAGATGCTAACTGACTTACCACAATATTAAATGCATTCATATGCTCTGTCACCGAGTCTCCATATTTCATCCTCAGGTTATACAAATTTTTCCACAAGAACAGTTTATTCAATAGAGACTTAGATTGGTACGAAGTCCCTAACTTGTCCCATAAAGCCTTTGCCGTAGCTTCCCCTGAGACATTTAGCAATACTAAGCCCGAGACACACAATCATATTGTGCTTTTTGCCTTCCAATCCAACTTCTTCCATTCTTCATCAGACACTCCCATTGTTTTAGTACCTAGATCTACTGCGATCCACTGATATTTATCCACCAACAGATCCTCCATCTTGAGTTTCCACAACTCAAACTTTTGACCATTAAATTTCTCGATCTCTATATTTCCACTACTCGCCATCCTCTTTTACCACCAAGATTGATCTCGCAGATCTCCCATTGAACAGGGTCTACCACGGGCCCAAGCGGAACCCCTTAGCAACAAAGGTCTCCCCTTCAAGCTAAAACAACTCAGATACCAAATGTAGGTTTTAACCACGTATATAAATTATCTGCATACAAATTCTAAAATAAAGAAAATAAACAATGTGGGAGCATAGCACATAAAAGTCACATACACAAAGATCTCCCCTGGATCCCAAAACCGGGACTACCAGCTTGACTTTTCATTATTTTCCTTCCATTGTTACAATACATTTTTATACATGCCGAAGCATCCAATACCATGGAACGAAAACCATCACATCCAAAACCATGGACCAAAAAGTGGGGTTATGGGGTTATGGGTACCTCTCAAACCCCTTGTGACCCCCACAAACTACATAATCAATGCAATGAAGGGGCGGCTCCCGCCC
Source organism: Pinus taeda (assembly GCA_000404065.3). NCBI lineage: Eukaryota > Viridiplantae > Streptophyta > Pinopsida > Pinales > Pinaceae > Pinus > Pinus taeda. The sequence goes on from APFE031443180.1 coordinate 17,873, forward strand.
CCCCGTCTAACCACCCAGTTAACTACATCGGCTAGTCATGGAAAGAATATAGCATACTCCAACAGAAGGGAGGCTCAAAAATCAAAGCATGGGAAAAAGTTTTGAGGGTTGCTGTAGCTACAACACTTAGTGACACACTGGTAGAAATATAGCTCTATGTATGGATCTTAGACAATGTAAAATATGGCTAACTCTTCAGGAAGTCTTTTTTAGTTTATTGATCACCATAGCTTCTTTACTTAGCATTAATTAAGGATATAGTACATACCATTCTCTTAATGAGCCACACACTAAAAAATCAGGTAAAACTCAATGAAATAGAATTTTCAGAGTCTTCATTTTCATCTCTGGTGTTTCTCTACTACAAAAAGGGATAGACAATACCTTAGTATAGTCACTTTAGAGACATAAACATTGTTCTACTACTAGTGAGCCTGGACAATACCCTGATGAAGTTGCTTACTTCACCTCTCTATACAAAGAGCCTTTCTCTTGTTTTGAATTTGATTATTTTTTTCTTTTTATTTTGTTTAAAGAAATGTGCATAGGAACTTATTGATTTAGTGAGGCGTAGGAGGGATCCTGACTTATTGAAAGCAGTAGAGGTTGACCTTTTAGAGAAGGATATTTATACACCTCTAAGATATATTTCACTTGTTAAAGTTTCCTCCCCTCCTTACTCTACTCAACATAGTTGACAAGACGAAACTGAACAATTATAAGACCAATTAGAGTAGGTGGTACTATTTTAGGATTATGCATCGTGATTCCACTATGGCTTTATTTTAAAAAGAACATATTTTCCATTAGGGTATCATTGATTGAAAGGGGAAAGATCCACACAAAGAGAGGGAATAAATAGATAAAGAAGCATTGAGAGTAGTGGAATTTCCTTCCAAACATGATTGAGCTTACTTTAGAAACCAAACATTGTCTCATCTAGAGACTATCCTACAACAAAAGGAAAGGAAAATAGAAGGGAAGACGGTAAATAAAAACAAAACAAGACAATGAAAACAAGAAAACTACTCCTACTCCTAAACTAATAAAAAATATGGCAAGCTTACGTAAAAAATGAAACTTCCAGTGTAACCAACGATGCATAGGTTGACCTATATGGGAAATGGAGTGCATATCAAGAAATATGTACAAGAAAAAGAACATATGATAAAGATAAATCGATACATACCTTGACATTTTAAGAGTGCAAGTGCACGCAGAAAAATAGAAAAATAAAACACATCCAAGACACTCTACAGATGCGTGATGGTGCTTGTGTACATTGCAACAATAAGACATGCAAGAGAAATATTTCAAACTTTTAAATTTGATAAACATAAAGAAAGTGAAAAACTTACATTTCATAATAGATATTTCCATGTATCACAACACCAATGAACAGGCAATAGGATTGTGAAAAATAGAACAAGGATGCAAAAATTGAGGTATGGATTGATTTTTAATTTGCGTGATTGACTGTTGAGGATCCTTGGAAGACACAACATTATCCTGATCATGATTTGAATTAGCCTCAATATTGTGTGAACCTGACATAACCATCCACGCATGCTGAAGTGCTTTGACAACTTGTGGAAGTTCAAAGACATTGAATGGTAAATCATTAAAAACTAGTGGCTTAGAAAGATTGATAGTGGGAAAATTAGAATCGTGACTAGATGAATCAATGAGTAGATCACAAAAACCATGATTAGAAATTTCCACATAGAAACAATTGCATTCTCTTATTCTAATGAATTGTTGATGTGGGAAGATTGAAAACAAGTAATTTCCTCCTTTGCTTCTTGGGAATGATCAAATGATTGATTGTGAAGATCAAGAAGAGAAGATTGTTCCTCTCTATGTTTAGATGAAAATTTACATTCCATAAGTTATGAGTATCATCATAATTAACACCATCAAAAAATGATTCTTTGAAATATTCAACATGTGTGATAGAATAGCGGAGGTTGTTAGGATTATGAGGAAGAGATGAGCAAGGAGAAAGATGAACTTGTATCATAGATTCTTGTTCATAAATAGAATTCCACACATAATCATCATAAATGATATCACAAATTGCTTGGTCAATACTAACTACATCCTAATTTTGATCCTCATGGACATCAAAAGACATGCTTGAAACCACTGAATAGAGAAAGTCACAATCAGGAGGACCAAAAGAACAAACAGATGGAGGGTGAGGAGAAAGAACATCACTAGAAAAATTAGATTCACAGTCCTAGTAAATCGAACTCTTAAGTTCTCCAACCTCGTTCTACATAAATGGAACTTTTGTAAAGGGGAAGACAATGAGTCACTAGGAATAAAAACTTCTGCCCTCACATATTTGGGAGCTCCATAAGTAGTGTATGTTGGGAGACTTTTAAAAGATTCATATTCTTTGAGGTTCATCGAAATATGAACAATAAATTCAAAATTTGATTTCATTAAATTCCAATCAATATCATCCTCAAAAAATCCGAAACAGAAATGAATAAAGTGATCATGAAAATCATTAAGAGATTCATCCCATTCTTCTCAAAAACATATGATTTTCTTGAAAATATATTTGTAATCATACCTATCAAAGGCGCGGTAAATATGTTTGACAATTTTTTTGAAAGAGTATGTGGAAGAAACTTCCAATGTATAACACCATTCCTTAATGTACACTTCGAATATGAGAATGAACAACCTACAAGAAGCATCCTCACAGTGAATGTTATGTTTGGTGAAAAATTCAAGAAAGTGAGTAGTGTGCTCAGGAATGGTTGCTTCACCTTCACCATCAAACTTCAATTTTGACAAGTCATTTATTATGTCCATGCGCATTTTCATATCTGCGGTTCTGGAAAAACATTGTTATATGGAATCTACGACTACAAAAGAAGTATCCTCCCTAGGCCTCATGGACTGACCTAGACCAAAATAAAGATAAAGGGACTAATGTATTCCTTAATTTAAATAGATAATGGGATGAAGCATACATGGAATTTGTCGTATGCTTCACTCCTTGGATTGTATGCTACAATCCTAGCTTTGGTCATTATAATTAGAACCTACACAATCAGACAATATGAGCCAACAATCTACAAGATCTATGTAGCATCATATAATCACTTTATTCAATAGATCAACATGATATTGAAATACGGGAAACCATAGCATCATATATACACTAGTAGAAAATGAGAAATTAGTGACTAGGTGACTAAAAACATTAGTTGCCACAGATTTTCCAAGTGAAATGCTACCAAAAGTGAGAAATCTTAAGTGACCCAACTAAAAATAGCTAACATAAATGACTAATTTAGTATTTGGTTCAAATATCCAGCTAATAAGTAATACAACTAAAAATGACTAACGTTAATGACTAATTTAGTCTAGGAGCAAACATATGACCACCTAACAAGTACTACAATAATATGAGTCAATTGTTTATGTTAGTAATTTTAATACAAATGGATATACTTATTTTACTTCACCTAAAATTGTTACATAAGGAATCAGGTATGAAAAGTGAAGCTATTTTAACCATTATCCCGTATTGGGCTTTCCTTCATTCTCTCTGGCCTTACCACTATACTTAGGATCCTATATTCCCCGTGGCCTTTCACAATTATGTGGGTGTAATTCCTGCCATTGACTGAACATTTCAACTCATATATATAGAATATAAAATATATAATATATATATATAAATATTATATATATATATATATATATAAATATATATATATATATTATAGATATATATTAGGATTTTGGGGAATTAAAATAATGACGGAAAGTACCCTTCGAGGCCTCTCTTGGAGTTGAATTTTAATGTTGGATTTAGAAAATTCACAGTACTATGGGTGGAAAATCCGATGTTGCACTGTGATAGTTTGGTCATGTTGTTGAATTTTACTTTTGTTTTATTTAAAGCCCCAACTTTCATCAAATATCTGTTGGACACAATTTTCATTAGATATTCGATAATACATTAGTCAGATATCTGACACTAATTATATTATGAGCACAATTGAATGTTTACTTAATATCCCACAAACATTCATTTTTTTTTTCTTTTAGAAATACGACATTTGACTATATCAATTACCAAATAAACTTAACATAATGCATATAACACTTTACAAATCACTATTTTAAACATGAATTTAATTAATTTAAATTTACACCACTACTCAATTTTTCTTTATCCTCATGTAATTTGTGAGCTTAATGATCCAAATATTTGAAGTCCCTAACAAATCCACAATCAATGAGCAAGCACTAGTTGCAAAAAGTGTTGTGAATTGTCAGTCATGGGAACCATCAGCTCAATGGTGGAAAAGGTGCTGGAAAATTAATTTCGAAAGGGTGAACACTACCTTTCCCTTGAAATTTTCAGCAAAATCTACTACAAAATCATCCTTCAAGTATGTGTGAAGTTGAAGTTTTCACATTGAAGGCTTTAAATTATTGAACATCCGGAAGTGCAGTTGCAAATTTTGGTGGGGTTTCAATTTTTTGTGTGTTCAATCTCAGGAAAAATCAAACAACTTAAATTTTATACACCCAATGATGAAATGATTCACTTGTTGATTTTAGTAAATTCATTGACATGAGCTCAGGAAATTCCATATTGTTATTTGGGTTTAAATTATATAGGTTTTGTACTATTGACGTCGAGTTGCAATTGACAGTCCATAATTGGGAGATTAAACCCAATTCTTTGATTGGATTTTCTTAGAAACTTTTTTCTTATATTAGAGGTATTCCTTGATCCCCATAGTATCCCTAGTTGTGAATGAAAATTGTGATTACATTTGTCGGTTTCATTTCGAGGCCTTAATTTAATCACTAATAGAATTTTAATTTAGATATTTCTGCCATTTTTCCATTCATAATGATACTTCTACTGATTGAAAATGTTGCCTATGCACACCATCAATATCTATCCCTTCTTATTTAATAGAGACAAATACAATCACAAACTAATGCCACGAGGAAAACCTAGTATTTAATATTCTAAGTGATCAATTTGTTGGGTCATAAAAAGAAACAAAACTAGGCCAACATTGGCAGTCAAGGGAAAAAGAATTTGAAAAGAGGAGTTTAGGCTGAGAGCTCAAATTCACAGAAAAAAACTTCGAAATTAAATCCTTTCTTGATAGGCTATAGTCCTAAAATAGACATATAATTCAAATGATTTATGGGAGCCTAGGGTCTCTCTATATTTTGTGTCTCGCATCACACCATGTCATGGTAGATTTGATAATATTCACCCTTACAGAACGTTTTTCATATTTCCTCTCCAATTGAGATAAACTAGCCATCCTATTTCTTCCTTCCTATTGAAGGTCCAACACTTTTTTGATGGTAGTGAAATTATCTAAGCCCCAATGCTTTGGACATTTTTAGCATGTGGATAGATATGAAGAATACACAAGTGAATTATTGCTTTTTGAAATTAACTTTTGAAATCTAATAGTGTGGCCACATAAAGATCAAATTATGGCTATGATTCTAGATGTAGTAAAGGAACTCCACTCTCAATAGTTGTCACGTAGTGTGAAATGGTGATAGACCATTGTGTGGCAATTCCTAGATGTTTGACAACCAATCTAAGTGGGAGTCTAGGAGCGGTTTGGCCAAAGCATTGATTCAATTCCATGCAAACAACTAAGTTGAAGAATAAAAATAGATGTAGATATATCTTGATATAAAAGGGAATAGCTTAAGGAAGTCCTTTTTAACTGTAGGAAAATTTTCCACAAATAGTTGAATTATGATAACCATCTCCAATAGAAACCACACATCCCCAGATTTTGTACAATTTTCCAATTATCTAAGGACCATAGGATAGATGTGGAGAACTTCTATATCCAATCTATCTCACTACTTTCATAACTCTTCATTGTTATCTTGGCAAGTGTATAACGACGTAATAGGTTGCAAACTTTCTAATGTAGTTTTGAGATTAAAATTTTTCTCAAACCTTTCTAGTTGAAGTAACCCATACATATGGTAATTGCATACATTGGTTAAGGGCCCTTTCTACTGAGTCAATTGGCATCAAAGCAAGGATTCCTGAAAAAAAAAAATTTATTATTAATATAAAAAATATGATGCACCATATAGACAACTTGTTTGCAAGATATCCTATGGTAGACATCTTCCATCATAGAAGAAAGGTTTTCATTGATGTGACACATATAGGGAATTCCTTTGGCCATTTTAGGTTGTAGAATACTTTTTTAGATTTTGTTTCCCTAGATCATCTTGACAATCAATATAGTAAAAAAGGTTGCAGCTTACTTGGCAACATTAGTGAATCCAACTTCCTCATTCCTCCTAAAAGAACAAAAGTCCCATTTTAGTCTGGTAAGGCCCATTTTTCCCTCTATAGGCGTTGATAAGAACTTATAAGGTTATGAAAAAATTGACAACAAACTCTCTTTAGGAAGGGCATTGGAAAATGGAATAGAGTGTAGTGAAATTATCTTGATGAGCCACATATTGGTCATGCTCAAAGTGGAAACTCAACCATCAATAGTCATGGCATATCATACCAGTGCCATAGGGAAACCTATTCATAATGGATCTTAAGAGACCATAAGGGTTAAGAGGTGTATTTTAAGGATAAATTTAATTTTACTGGAAAGGTCTTTATCTAGGATTTTCAAATGCAATTGGAAGTTTTTTTATGGTCACTTCATTTGGGCACGAGCTTAATATTTTATGTATTACAATTGATTATGATGTCAAGTAAATTGCATATTAAAAATTATTTTAATCTTTCAACAAGACAAACCCAAAGGATTCTAAATTGGTTTTGTAGTATTCACAGTGAAGCCCATCTATTTATGGAGGTTTACCATCAGCCATACTCTTTAGGGTCGTGTTGAATTCCTTTGGTGAGATGTTCAACTCATAAACCTACCTATCCATGTAAGAAAACTTGGAAGGGAGAAATTGTAAAAATTGAGTCAACTCCTCTTCATTAGACTTCAAATTGAAGTGCTGGATGTGATATCAGTTTGTGGCAGGCTACAAACTTTTGAAAAATCTCTTTATTCTTAATGAGCCTACATTTCTTAGTCTTAATGGCTTTTATACCTTCAAACTCCTGTTGTTTTTGAAGATCCTAGAAAAGGAGTTTCGTGCATTTATCTCTATCCCTAAGTCTTACAGAGTTTGGCCCTAATTTGTACACCTTTGGCTCTTGTACCCTTTGAATTTCTTAAGGCATTCCTGAGTCATGGGTTTTCTTTTAAAGCCAATCCAACTACAGGTAAGTATTATTATTATTATTAAAAATATAGTTATTATTATTGTTAGTAGTGATATTATTCAAATTATTACACATGTTAAGAAAATTATTAGTTTTTTTATTATTATTGTTGTTGTTAGGGTATTATTAGAGAAATTATTATTAATGAGGGGTTTATTATGAATTAAATTATAATTAGTGAGAGAGTTATAACTGGAGAGGATATTATTAATGTAGAATAAATGAAGGGGGTAGGAAAATAATTCAGTTCTTAGGGAAACATGATTGGGATTAGAGAGCGAGGAGTTATAATTATAATCAATAATATTGTTAGGGTTAATTTTAGTAGAAAAATTATTAGTGATGGAAGAATAGGGATCAAGGGGGGAATATTAAAATCAGCACATGACGATGAGGGGGCTTTTAGGAGAGATGAGGAATGATAAACATTTGAGAGTCCAATGGTGGGGAAAAGCAATTAGAGGGGAAATCATCCATGGAGGTATCAAAAGTAGTAGGAGGAGGGTTGAACAGGAGAGAGGTTAAGGATTGATAACAACAAAAAATATTGACTCAAGGTATGGCTTGCACAGAGGCTTTCTTCAAATAGTTCTACTATCACTGCTTTTTTCTATCAGGGTTCCCGTCAACACCACTAGAAACCAATGTAAGCTAATGTAGTAACTATAAAAGGATAACAAAATAATGCAACCAAAAAATTCATTTTTTTGTAGATGGAAAAATCTAACGTCACTGGGAGAACTGTATTTATTCTGAAATCTGAATGGGGTCCCCTTTTTACTGTTTAATCAATGACAATGTCCATGTTATTCATCGTCATTGTTGAAGTTACATTAGCTTGCTAGTTCCGTAGTTTTTACTAGATCACATCATTGTCTCTTGGAAGGTGCAATGGCCTTCATTGCTATTAGATTTAATTTAGGTCTTGCAAAAATTTTCATTTTTGTTTTCAATTGTTTCAAGATTTTTGGGTTGATTTTGGATTTTTTTAGGGATTGTTTGAGTGTTCTTCCAACTAAGAAAAGGCTTCTTTATGGAAAATTGTGTTTTTCTATGAAATAAAGTTTTCAACTTGCTAGATTTAGTCTTATCCCAAAGGAATTGAAGCTTCTTGTTTGACTGATATCTTTGAAAGGAAAATCTTATGTGTTCTTGATTTCCTTGTAGACATCTCTTTGAATAAATAGAAATTATATTTAATGCTATTATATCTAAACCCTGTGAGCTTGTTTTTCTCACACCTGCTTAAGATATAGATCACCAAAATTGATATTGTATGCTTTTATGGGTCGTACATTATTTTTCTGTATGCATTTCAATTTGTTTAGATAATTTGAATTTTTGTTGCCCCCAAATAGTACCTAAACTAGATTTCTCTATTCAACAATCCTTTTTTCATTTTGGAATAATTTGAAATCCCTTTATTTTTCCTCAATCGGTTTTATATATTTCCAAAATTAATAATTATAGTGAAACATGCATTGTCATTGAAATCATCGAAAGATCAATATGGTGAAGGTCATAGAATGAATAATTAACCATTTCATTTTGTCAATTAGAATATGATAAACTGAGATAGTAATATGTAGGAATCACTTATATTTACATGTTGCACATCTCGCTCAATAAAGTGGCAACAGGTTTGGGTAGCCCTTGATTCAGGGGTATACAATAAATATTTTGGCTGAGGTTACCAAATGGTGAGTGACACAGTATTTAGTTGCCTTTTCTTATTATTTATCATAATCGAAGTAGGTGGTATTGAGATGATCTATATATCTCTAGGTTCACATTATATTTTGCTACGAAATCATAGCCAATTTCTGAACATTCCTGCTATATCTATAATAACATCTTCAATACAAAATTCTTTACCCTATGTCATACAGTCAACCACTTACAACAGATAAAACAACCAAAAAAGAGAATTCAATGATCCTTAAAATATTAGGCACATATGGAAACTTTGAAATGTTCACAGAACCTCCCAAACAACAAATTCATAGGAAAACCTTACAACCATGAATTTGACATATTTTCCTGCATCCCCTAAATAGCAATTTGACGGTGAAACCTTACAATCCCAAAAAAAACTACCTTTCTTCCTGTATCCTTCAAACAAAAGACCTTAATCCACTTGGTTCAATGTTCATCAATATTAGATATTTTTGTTTGTAGCTTTGGTTCCAACATTCGCGGAATAAATCTCACCATAATCTGTTGAGGTATCTTCAATGGTTGCAGCCATTGCAACAACTTTGGCTGCAAATTCTCTTGGAGGGGATGATCAAAGTTACAAGTTGCACCATACTTACAAGTTCTAGTTTTTATATAGAACAGGCATGTAGCCTAACCCTCTCGTTTTGAGAAACCCACAAGAGTCAACTTCACAGGTTACTGAGCATGACCTATGTCAAGTTCTCTTGTGGGTGAATGGTCAAATTTATAGTTTACACCATACTTGTAAATCTACAATTTCATTTCTTCTACCCATGTCCTTACCCAATGTTTAATTCTTGCCTTACAACCATGGACATATCGATCACCTGCATATGACCAAAGACAATTGTGTTTTGCACATCGACCTGATTTTGTCACCTTCAGATTTTAACAATTCCAAAGATAAATTGTACCCTTACTTTCACTTTTTCGATTCTCAGAAGCCTGAGTCCATTCTTCTCTATGTTTTCTTGGGCAACCACTTGGAATTGGCTGAGGAACAAATGATGGAATTAACCTATGAATTGGTGGCCATGTACAATCCCTTTCTATAGGTTAATGACAACAATTGTACAACCCCCAAAACATTTGTAGAACAAGTAGAAACAACTAGATGTGGGTTCATAATCTGAGGTAGAGAAACCCAGAATATCATTCTCTTAGACTATGAATGGAATTCTACATTACAGAGCATTGCTATGGAGTTTCCTATGATTACAATGCCCATCTTTAGAGACAAATTCTTCAATTCAATGTTTGTGACAGAGTTTCTTAAGATCAACGTGCAGCTCTGTGAAGGCGAGAATGGTGTTCCAAACAGAGAATATTTATAGAGTTTCATAGCATAAATAATGGGGGAGGATTGTGTGGAGAGGGGAGGAGAGATGCTAAGGATATTGGGGAGCTAGTGAGAAGGGTTGTGGATGAACATGGAGGTTCTTCCTATCAGAGCCTGAAATTATTTACATATGATATCCATGAAATTAATATAAGCAATGAACAATGAAACCCTAGCTTGTGCGATGAAGGTTGGAAGTAGCCTTTCCTTGTGGGATCATCTTTCTCTTGTGTGTTTGGTTTGCCAATGAGTGTCTTCATGTTTTACCCGTCGCCACTCAGAGAGCGTTTTGTGTGAATTAATATATTAGTAAAGCTTATTGGATCATTGCAGCATTTATCCCAATGATTGTGTGTGGAGAATTTGAGATAGTTGTGTTGGGATGAGATTTCAGAGGAGGTTAGGATGGGTGTCTTAAAGATGGAATTAGAATATCACAAAAAAGCTCCTAAATTATGACTTGCATGGGTTGTAACTCCATATATGCATTGTGTATTTATGAGTGTTCATACTCATATGTATTTTTTATTTTTATATTTGTTCATATGTAGGTTATATTGTAACCATTTTTAGTCAAAAAAATGTTTCATTTCCAATTAGTTTTGAAAATTTTAACTATATTTTATAAAGTTTATAAAAAAATTTAAAAAGTCCAAATATTTTGTAAATTAAAAATAATTTTTGAAATTTATATTCCTATTTTTTTATTGGTCTATAGAGATGAGATGACTAATTTTATGGGGTTATAAATAGAATTTATCACAAATAAATTTTATTTTGATAAAAAAAAAAATTATGCCACCAAATGTCTTAATAGGCAATACACACATCGCATCCAAATATTTATGAAAATTCAAAACACACATTAAATCAACCTTATAGAATAACTTGAATAAATGATTAAAAATATTAATGCTCTTGTTGATTCCTCCATTGCGGTGCACAGATCTTCTCATGCAGCTTCTCCCCACAACTACGACTGTTCTGAAAATGTGTGGCTGTGTGAGTCCACATAGGGACTTATGTAGAGTCTGGAGAGAGCAGAAAAAAAAAAATAAAAAAAAAAAAATTAATATTTTGTATGTATCATTAATGCAAGGATGATGGCATGGTTCATGACCCATTAGGCAAGTTTCATGGATAATTATCACCTAACCTCTTACACCTACGTAGTCCTTGCGGGCATGAATATATTGAACTCAAATCAACTCAATCATCAGGTTTAGCCCAACTTGGTTTGGGGTATGCATAGTGACTGATCCCATACAACCTTGCTTTTCATAGACATTTCCCTTTTCTCTCATAATCCATTTATAATTATTGGGTTTTTGGATGATAAAAAATCAGGTAGGATGGAACATGTTCCCATATCCAAACCATCACGAAAGCTACCCCACCTCAAGTTGGTGGTGTAGGAAGTGCACATGCCTTTACTATTGCTACATTAACACTAACAATAGAACTATACATACTAAAGCATGAGGCTAGTCTTAATAACACGTAACCTTTTGCATTCCATTCTGGTGTATATGCATGTTTCATTGTAAGTAACTAAGTGTGGCAGTGTTATCTCATAGACCAGGGGGGAGAAAGAGAGGTACAAAAATCCTAGGGGATGAAACTTTTTAAGGGCCCAACATTAGAGATGCGAGAAACACTAACTAAGAAGGTAAGAAAGAAGAATTTTAGATCCCACTCAAAACTCAACAAAATTAACAATTTTCAAGATTTAAGGATTTTAAAGGAGGGCTTGGTTTGTTTGCTCTATTTGACTCTCCCAACCCTAATTTTAAATTTCACCAGTGTTTTTATGGTGGTTTTAGATTTTAATTTTTGATTTTGATTGGGGTTTGGTTCTTTTTATTTTTACATTATTTATAGTAGTTGAAGGAGATTTCACTCTCTGTTTTTTGAATATCAAAGAATAAAGATAAAAGTTCTATAAAAGAGAGAGAGAATGACATAGATACAAGTCTAACTCCAAAACTCTGTTGTTTCACAACTACAACAGGTTATTGGGAATGGCAACAAAAATCTACCTAATCAATTTGTATCAATGTTTTTGTATGTGGGGAATCTACACTTTAGTGTTACTAATGTCCATATTTATGGGTCGTTCTAGTACATTGATCATGTTCTCTCTATTGACATCCGTAGAGGTACCAACACCAAGATTTTTCTTTGATATCCCTATGTCAATTATGGCAGTACTAAAAATGCCATCAAGCCTTTAAATTTGTTGAATTTTATGCCTCTTAATGTAATTCCTATTCGGATAATGTATTCACATCATGATCCAACATCCACAAGAGTGAATTAGTGAACATGTTTATTAAGATTCTTTACAAAGAAATAGACATTAAATTTCTCTATGGTGTTTTCTTTGTGGTTTGATCTATTCTCTCTTGTAAGATTGCAATAGGCATATTGCCAATCTAAAGGATATGGAATTGTGCACTTTTCCTACTAGAATTTCAATGAGTAAGTTGGAGCCCCATTCAACCTCCATTGAATTGATTTTATTCCTGATGTAAATCTGGATCCTTTCTATCAAAGATTCAACCATTTTACATATATATGTTTATGCCACAATGTCCTTGGTATTATTTCCTTTTAGGGATACTGGTAAAGTTTACTCAATGTAATTCTTATTGTGTACTTTTGGACAGATGGAAATTGGATCACATCCACTTTACTTACAATGAGAAAGAGTTGACGTACATGCTAATATCTTGGACATGGGTGGGCATTGTAGTATTTATATGTCTAGGTGATGGGGCATTAAATATAAATAATGAATTGACTACATGAATATGACATTCACACATACGCATCTAGATTCATGTTTGATATTGACCCGGGGGTTCCTAAATTTGAGGATTTAACAAATGCACACAAATCACTAAGTTCTGAAATATATAAATCATAGATATGGAACTTCAAGCTTCACAAACTCAAAAGTGCATCTTAGACCTTGGTCTATATAGACTTGTGCTTGATTCAGGGGTAGTACAACATGACATAGATCCCAATTATTGACCCATTTATGGGAGTTGTTTTGTATGTTAATCATGAGGAGATATGAATGCATTTTGGAACCAAATGGAAAGAAAAGAAATTACAATAAGACCATGAAGCAAGATTCATATGCACTGTGCAGTGGGCCTCTACAACCCAAAAAATGTGGAAGAATTGGTGTTTAGGGATTCACATGTATTTGTTTCAATAAATTAAAGATAAATTATTGTAATGTCTATGTATAAGGCACAAGCCTATCTCTATGTAACAGAGATAAATAGATAATGTGATCAGAGGAGTCTTAGTATGCATGTGGCATTAATCGTTGCCTGGAAACCGTGGTTTGGACCTGTGTGTTGCATTAAATATTAGAGGAGGAGCTAATAAATAAAGAGATTTTATTTATGATGTTGGTTGTCTATTCATGCTCGTTTATTATCTTTAGGAACTAAGTATTAAATATCTCTTAATTCCTCCAATTGTAAGGTTGTGTGGCATAATGTATTTCCTAGTTGCCAATAACACTTTTGTAGATCTTCAGAAGTATTATTGGACTTACCTGTGAGCTAGAACAGGGTGTCTAAACATACACATGTGCAGACTGAAGCTCTTTCCAATATTTTTTACCATATTTTCATGTAGCAGCAAGAGGATCCACACCCATTCAGATTCAGTTCCATATTTTTGTAGTGTACAGTCAAAAAAACTACATCAGCTTTCATATTAGAGAAACCACCAAAACATCCGAGAGAGGAGTCCATTTGAACTAGAAAAGGAGAAGCATGAGGAATGTTGGACTTAGAATGATGTGAATGAATCATTGTGAAGACGACGAAGCCCAATTCCAGTAGGATGAATCGAAAGATGAATAGGAGAATGTGAGAATACCCATTGGAGGTGTTGATCCCACATAAAGTTAACATTCTTGGGTTCATGTAATTCGTATCAAAATATTATCTTATGATCTGCATTTCTTGTTTTTTAGTTAATTTTCTTATTATTATTAATAAACAAGTTTTCACTACTACAAAACTTCTATGGATCCATGCATTGCCACAAAATTCACACGTTGTTGTAGAATTGATGCACTGTTATAGAATTTATAAAGAAAAATGCATGGGAATTAATTGGGACTTTCAAAGGCATATTCACTATGGATTACCCATAGGAATTCATTAAGACAACTTAGGAGGAGGTGAAGTGCCACTAAGATTGTTGGACTACCATGTGAAACTAACAGTTTGAGGGTTAGTTATAAATCTAGTGAGTTAATTGAAGAGAATTTATCTCCAATGATTTTCAATGGGAGAAGAGAAGGTTCAAATCTAATTCTGAAACAGGAGAGAAGTTCAACTCTAGATATATTATAGAATAATGGTTTTAGCTCCAACAAACTAAAAGAAGAAGAAGATAATGAATACTATCTCACTTTTAGGGAAGTCTAAGACTGATTCACATTTTTATCATGTTAGTCTAAAATAGTATGAATTGTGGAGAGACTACAACCTCTACATTTCATTTCACAAGCCCAAATAAACATATTATTCAATAAGAGATTAGGTTTTCTTTTAATTTTATGATATTTCCATTATTAATTATATTATATTTAGTTTTGTAGCATCTGTAGATTGTAATTGCTTAAGTAGACTACATTTTTGGTCACTACACTCTGTCAGTGCCAATCTAGTTCTGCCGATGTATTAGAGAATAATAGAAGCATATCATGCATCAAGTGGTATTAGAGAAAGGTTTGACTATGGTTCAAAATTTGCAGAATTATTAGAACTAAATCTCTCTTGAAAGTTGGTTTCCACAATATCGATTCTTATCCAACTGTGGTAGCAAGCAAATAGGTAGAGGGTTGTTTCAACTTGAATCTACTGGAAGAAGAGTGGTGGTAGGAAGTGTAGGAAGAAAATGATTTCCTAACAGATATACATACCCTCCCTATTTATCTTTAGGGAATCCACTAGCCCTTGCCAACGCATGGTTACATCTATTTTCTAAGTTAAAGTGAATTTAATCATCTCACCCTTAGGATATGATGAAGTTACATATGGTGTTGCATGTAGCAATATGGAAGTGAATAGTGTCCAAACTATCCCTAAGGTTGGTAGTGTGCAAGAAGCACCCAAAAGAGTGACGTGAATTGGATAATGGAGTAGTTGGAATTTTTTCGATGCTTTCAAAGCCATTAGTGGGAATTTGAAAACATTTCACTACTTCTCTAAATACCATGGGTATGGTGTTTCTGAGAAAACTAGTGTCTCTTTTATCTGCTAGTCCCACTAAGGCAGGTAGCTATCTTAGAAAAAAACAATCAAAGCAACTTGTGATTTGCTTTATGTATAATAGCTAAGAGAGAAGAAAAGAGTACCAACCTATATCTTTCACTTGACTCCTTGCTTGTTTCCTCTCTCCCTTGATAGAGCTTGCCACTCCTTTCCTACTTGTCCCGCTTTAGAAAATACCTATAGAGGAAAAGCAACAAAAAACCATCAAAGCATAGAGGTCTATAATACCATAAACAATGTAGAATTAGAAATACATTGACCATACAAATGCATTCACAAATAGCAAGATTCACAAATACACAAGTATATGGAGGTAAACTCAAATAAGTTTATTAATAGTAGAAGAGAGGGTTACAACCCAGCTGTCTGATCTAGCATCATCATCCCAGCATGAAATCCCTCTTCACCTCATGAAAGGAAAGATCACCCAACAATACAATGTCCCAAGAGAAATCAACAACACTTCCTTACAAATTACAAAATTTCAGCCCCCGGACCTTCATATGAGGGATCCATATATAGATGTCTTGCAAGGGGGTGAGTCAGCTTTGGGTTTTCAATTAGTGTCATTTCATTGATAGTTCTCACTTCCACTTGGAGTTTTCTTTGATCTCTTACTCATCCCTAGGTGAATTCAGAGAGGCAAGTGTCATAGGAGAAGTTTCTAGAAGATTCCATGAGCATCCACTTAGCAAACTGTCTCTCTCATTTGTCTCTTCTTGCTCATCACACCCCACAGAAGGCTCTTTCAGTATGCATCACACCTAGCTAGTATGGCAGCTAGCATGCATCGCACCTTGACCATGGAGCAGTCAATATGGTCTAGTTTTGGCCAGTTCTGAGTAGTTTTTCAGGTGGAACTTCTGGGAAATGATGTAATCGGTTGACCATGATCATTTAGGGTATGAAACAACACTTTTATGGAATAAAGAGCCCTTGGTTTATCTACATATATGATTGGGGTTGCAGTGCCCAAATATGTCTATAATAGCTGCCCCCTAAAGCGTGAAATTGTAAATCTCTTGATGTCGGGTGAAATGCTTTATCATGAGGATCTGAGGTTTTTCGAACTGGAAGGTGAGCTGTAATAAGATACAATACAATACATCATCATCATATTATTTTTATGATCTAGCTGAGGCGAGCATTCCCATGCTCAACATTTATAAATTCATTTTCATGTACATGGAACAGATAACTGTCTGTGATTACAGACTGGTGATTCTTTATATGTAGAGTCATCATCCCTTAGCTTGGATGATCATCTGTGCAGCTTCTATGTACATTTGGTGTCTTTATTTCCCTGAATATATCGCAGCCTAGATGGACGAAACTAGATCTAGGGTCTTCAAAGACATTGCCTGATTACCAACCAATGATGTAAGTTGTTAACAGGTGTGAGAGGAATCACCGATAATGATAATGACCCTCAATGTACTATAGTACAATTCATGTGGTGTGAATATATGAGTCGATGTCGAACACCACACAAAATCTTTCAGTCGAAGGCCATTGATGTAAACCTATTGCTGAAGGTGAGAAACTTGCGATTGAGGCATGCAAGCTTCAAAGTACTGAAAGGGTTGTTTCTAAGTCAACATCTTCAACAATGTGCTGATGTCGACAAGAAGTGACTCGTCGTAGGAGGGCCTTGATGTATTCCACATCTACAACATGAAACAAAGAAAATGATTTTGTGGAGGTGAAAACGATCTGATGATACAAGGTTCGGTAATGGTGTTCATGAAAAATGGACGATGAAGGTATTGCAGTGGATGATACATTAGTTGGGTGGTAAATTCTCTGAATGACTTCTCTTGAACATATTAGTGACACTAAAATAGATTGGTAGTGTTAACTCAAAGAAATGGATGGTATGGAGGACCAATGGTGATATGACCAGTGAATGGAATAACCAAACCCGACTCAATCATGGTGATGGAGTGAAAGTGTCATGTTCAAGAGCAACCTGCTAGCAATAAAGTTCTTCAAGTTTTCTTCCCTTTTTCCCCAGTCATTGCTGACTAGTACCTATTTATTTTTTTCAAGCTTGAGGAGGACAACATGTGCTTGTTCTATAATTTTCCCTTCGGGCAAGCATGTTGCTATGTTTTAGTGACCCTAGCAATAGTGAAACTCGTTCTTGTCCGGGTGGAAAAGTTTGTCGCTATATTTTTAACAAGTTTAACGACAAAGATAAATTGGTCCTTTTCATGTTTAGAGAGTTTGAAATGGGATGAAAAGGAAACTACATAAGTCATTTTTTGTAGCATAATCCCTTAGGTTCAAGAAAGTATAAAATAATATGAAAGGGATGAATTTTCGATGGGTTTAGCAAGCCAAAAAAGAGAAGCAATCGATATTTTTGTTTGAAAATCCCTCAGGTTCTAAAAGATTAAAATGTACAGGAGGGATGACACTTATATTTACTTTAACGAGCTGGAAAGGCCAATAGCTCGACAACCTTTTCATATTTACCGAGTGTAAAAAGAGCTTAAAAGAAACTCGTTTCTGAGGAACAAGTGATATTTTTGGGTAGCAACTAGTTCCAAGTAAGCTTGGAACTTCTTAGAACATGGCAGTGAAGAGGGTGGATAATAGAATCACTTGTTGCAACTATTCCTTAGAAGGGTAAACAATCAATTGGGAGCGTATGATCGGCCAGAAGAATGGAGGTGATGGAAGAACACAACCAAGGCTCAAAAGGATGATAACAAGGCAATCACAAATGTTGTTTACTGAAGGCGGGTTTCTTTTTTAATGAGCTTGAACCTAACGCCAACATGTGCTTAGTGCTAGATTTATTTTTTAATGAGATTGAACTTTATGGAAACATTGCTCATGCTAGTCGTTTAAGGATGTCTCTTGTTAGTACATTCATCTTTTAATGAGCTTGCAGCATTTGAAACTTTGCTCATTGCCTTTTCACGTAGGCTAGAAATGACCAAACTATAGAGCTAACTACACTAAAAGCTAAGGAACTACTAAGGTTAGGTGGGATGGTTTTGTACTCGGCCGAGGAAAAATCCTTCCTTTCCTTTGTCTGCGTGCCATCGAAAAAGGTGAATGGTGGATCAAACCTTTCACATAACCCAAGAAGTTGAACTAACTTGAGCTAAAAGGCTAACTAAAACAGATACGAAACTAAACTAGTTGGCCATCTTTTTCTCCCATAAAAAGGTTGCATGTCCCTAGGTATGAAGAAAAGTAGAGTTTCCAGGTTACCATATGGAAGTCGTTGCATTTAAGAAAGATTGTTTTGTCTACAGAGCAGACAAAACACTTCCTTGGCTTTGTCCATTGAAATAGACACAGGTGAATGGTGTGGGTCGGCACTTCCAATCACATAACCTACAAGGAAATGGTGTTTTGTACCAATCACATAACCTTTGAGGAGATAAATGTTTTAGACCGATCCTAAATCCTATGAGGAAATGGTATTTTAGACCAATCATATAACCTACATAGAAATCTATCTTTTCAGTTGGGTTTGCCTGCCGGAGTAGACTAGGGTGCATGCCCCCTAGACCTCATTACATTCACCGAACTACACATGGTAATTAGGTAGATCAGATGAAGGTTGAAGAGACATTCTTGACGTGAAAAGACCATTTAGGGGTGATTTTTGACTTGTAGCTGTGTTTGAACCGGGAAATGAAAGTTGGTTAATAAGCTCTACCATTCTTCTTTCATGCGGGAAGCACATCATTCGGAAGAGTGTGCAAACAATAGCTTCCATGCTATAGACATAGTCATGCCCAAGGATTAGATTTTAATCTAATGGCCCTTGGAGTACCATCGCGTTCAAGTGAACAATTTTCTCTTTCAAAGTTATGGGTAGCCTTGGAAGGATCCCTAATGGTTGACTAGTTCCTTTGTTAAAGCCTGACAAATTTTGATTCTCAAGCAGAAGCGATGGCAAACCAAGTGCTTTCCAAGAAGTTGAGGAAAGGATACTCACTAAAGCCCCTTCGTCTATGATGGTGACAGACACAATCATTTTGTACCCTTGTACTATGATCCAGAATGGTACACTAGATGGAAGGTAGAGTCTCGCTAGTTGATTCCAGTCAAAGGAAACAACTAGACTGCTTGAAGGAGGTACCTGATAAATGACTAGATAAACCTCCTAAAGTAGGGAACTTTCCTCCTATTGTAAAGGAATGGGTGGATTTTCCCCATGTTCATTAGAGTCTGTATTAACAAAAAGAATTTGAACGGTGTTGTTCTCATTCTATTTGGAAATTGTATCATCTGAAGGTAGCCTTTCTGAAGGAAAAAATTGGTCGACTACCATATCAACTTACTAACTTGGGTCCAGTATGGACTCAGGAGGTTTACTTTGAATGATAGGTGCTTCGACCAATAATTTATTTATGTCAACCAGATTTTCAACTGATGATGGACTTGGCAAGAATTTCTTGTATCCAGGCAGAAGTCATTACGGTGAAGTAGGATGGTTATCCAAGACACTTTTGGCTTCATCCAAAGAAGGACAATGGTGAACAGCATGATCACCTTCACACAACCTACAAGGAAATTTTGACTTTCTTTTTTGCCCATTGACTTCATTTTCACTAGTTGATGGTGTGCTGTCAACATGATCGATAGAGGTTGATGACACTAGATGGTGCAAATTGGGAGACCATTCTCTCAAGATCTGTGGAATGTAGGGACAATATTGATGAAGGTGGTTCTCTTTGCAAATTACACATGGGGATTTAGGTTTATAAGTTTTAGTGTGTGGCTTTTCACTGGATTATGCATTGTTGTCCCCTTGCTTGATTGACGTCTTCTTCTTCTTCTGCCTCCCTTTCATCTTCTTCTCAGCTACTTGATTTTTAGTATCACTAGTTTCACCAAGAAAAGGGGAGGAAGGAGAGGGAGAAACAAATGAATTAGGAGGTGAAGGGACAACTTCAGTATCATCTGGTTGCTGATTCAATTACTGAGGAATTATGGTGTTTTGAATGACAGAGGTTGAGAATAGCCATACTGACAGGCAAATTATGATTCCTAGAAGGGATAATGTAGCCATATATGGAGCACCAATATCTCCCCAAGAAGAGAAAGGATTAGGATTCCTCCCAAGGGGAATTCCTTGGTTGGTGGACTCCATTACCTCAACCTAATATAAATGAAGGAACAGGGATGTTATTCAGAATTAAATAAATTTTATGACGCTTTGACACAACTTGCTTTTTCAATTTTTAAGAGTTGAGAAAAAGCTAAAGGTGCCTCTAGTCACCTTCAATTTTTAATGAGCCTTAAGTGACAAGTGCTGAAATGGACCTTTTCTTTTAGGGAGTCAAAAAGGAATGAACGCGACTACTCTGGGAATCTAGACAGAGGGATTACCAAACCAATCACAAAACTACAGCATACACCTTGGTGGTAAATTAAAGAGAAATTACCAAGGACTTTATGTATTGTAGTCAATCTTCCCAAATGTTGTGTTCAGTACATTGCAATCGATAAGGCGGTAGAAACAACCTCCTAAGGATAAAAGGTATCGGCTTATTGTGGTCTCCCAATATATACTCGACGGTATGGGGAGCACAAATCCGTATTGGCACTTGTCATATCAAAGAGAGGAATCAAGCAAGCTTCAGTGAGAATGATAGTTACTAGGTTTTACGACGCTGAAACATGTCTCTAACCGAGACTTCTATATGTGTTGGGTTAGGTTCCAAAGCATTTTTATGTTCATTGAGGTTTATTTTAGAGTTGATCTTTCTTAGAAGTTTTTCTTTCAAGGTTCACCACGTGATTTAGATGTAAAATTCCTAAATATGCAATCTAAAATGATAAACAGTCATTTCTTTTCTTTTAACAATGAAAACCCTAGCTACTAAGGAAAGAAAAATACGCTTCTTTCAACAGAGAGCAGAGAGCACACACTAAATGCACTTTTCCTATTACATGCATTCTAAATGAAAATGCACATGCATGTATTTGTTTTGTCATTTCCTTAATGTGAGAATTCCAAAAAGGAAAACTAAGTATAGATCTAAACTATTTTCTTCAAAGCGACACTTCAACAATTTCTTTTCAAAATGAAAGAAAAACTAAAACAACACTTTCAATTTAAAATGGAAAGCTGCTTTTGACACTTCAAATCTTGACAATTAAAATCAAATACAATGAGAAAAGTACAATCAACTATCTAAAATAGGAAGACTTTACGACACTCTTTTTCTTGACTCAAAAAGACAATTACAACACTTTTGAATCAAAAGACTACAGTTCGATTAAGCTACTCTTGACAAAGGAGGACTGTAAATGATGAAAAGTACATAAGAAACATTCACAAAAGCTTATCAATGGAGGATAAATAATGTAAAAGAAGAAGGCTTCAACAATGATATACTGATCATAAGCAGCAAAACTACTGAATCGAACTGAAAACAAGGAGAAAAACCAATTTCCTAAGAGGAAAAAAGTATCATTCAATCATCACACTTGTCCTTAAGGGAAACAGGGATGCATCTCACCTGCAACAGATGGGAGGTGTGATGCATACAGGCTACCAGTTACAGATAGTATGATGGGCCAAGGAACGAAAGTATGTTTGGTTTATGCTCAAAATTTACAGCTAAGTTCAGTTATTTCAGCTAAGCTATGATAGATAGTAAAAACAAAGTATAGCGTTATGATCTTAGGAGGTTATTGAGAAACCACCCGGGCAATTAGGATGTTTGCAAGTCAGATGTTTAGTTCATAAACTAACCCAAAGATTGACTGAAGCAACGTTAATCTACTTTGCACTTGCATAGTAGGTGCAGTTCGAAGGCTAGCTGGCTTAACTTCAAGCTCCGTCTATAGTTTATAAAGCAAACAACAATAACAAACTAACTAACTAATCGCTCCCTAGTGGAGTCACCCTTTTTTTTGTGAGAAAACTAGTGTCTTTTTGATTTGCTTGTCCCACTATGATGGATAGCTATCTTAGAAACAAACAATCAAAGTAACTTGTGATTTCCTTTATGTATGATAGGTAAGAGGGAAGCAAAGAGTACCAACATAAATATTTCACTTGGCTCCTTACTTGTTTCCACTCTCCCTTGATAGAGCTTGCCAACCCTTTCCTATTTGTCCCGCTTCAAAGAATAACTGTAGTGTAAAGCAACAAAACACCATCAATGCATATAGATCTATAATACCATAAACAATGTAGAATCAAAAATACATTTACCATATAGCTACATTCACAAATAGAAAGATTCACAAATACACAAGTATATGGAGGAAAACTCAAATAACTTTATTAATAGTAGAAGAGAGAATTACAACCCAGCTGGCTGATCTAGCATCATCCTACCAACATCAAATCCCTCTTCACCTCATGAAAAGCAAGATCACCCAAAAATACAATGTCCCAATAGAAACCAACAACACTTCCTTACAAATTAAAAATTCCAGCCCCTAGATCTCTCAGATGAGGGATCCATATATAGATGTATTGCAAGGGGGTTAGTTAGCTCTGGGTTTTTGATTAGTGTCATTTTGCTCATAGTTCTTGGTTCTTCTTGGAGATTTCTTTGATCACTTACTCATCCCTGGGTGAATTAAGAGAGGCAAGTGTCATAGGAGAAGTTTCTAGAAGATTCCATGAGCATCCACTTAGCAAAATGTCTCTTCCATTTGTCTCTTCTCACTCATCGCACCCCTTAGAAAGATCCTTCTGTATGCATCACACCTGGCAAGTGTGGTAGCCAGTATGCATCACACCTTAACCATGGAGCAGTCAGTATGGTCCAGTTTTGGCTAGTTCCAAGTAGTCTTTTAGGTGGAACTTCTAGGAAATTAGGTAATCAGTTGACCATGATCCTTTAGGGTATGAAACAACACTTTTACGGACTAAAGAGCCCTTGGTTTATAGACATATATGATTGGGGTTGCAGTGCCCAAATATGTGTATAGCGTATG
This sequence comes from Pinus taeda, assembly GCA_000404065.3. Classification (NCBI taxonomy): domain Eukaryota; kingdom Viridiplantae; phylum Streptophyta; class Pinopsida; order Pinales; family Pinaceae; genus Pinus; species Pinus taeda. The sequence goes on from APFE031443180.1 coordinate 41,451, forward strand.
GGTCCCTTGAAGCCTGTAAGTACTTCTTATGTAATCATGGTTGTAAATTTGTAATGGAAAATCTTCTTAAATTTTGTAGGAAGTAAAACAAATATATCCATTTATAAGATTTATTTTCCATTGTTCCTTAATTTAGGCCCTCCAATTGTAGGGATACTAGTATTAAAATTTAATTTGATATTATACATGTTTGCTTCCACGAGTGTGTCACATGATTTAATAATATCCTTACATACATTCTACTTATGGATATATATGTCAATTTCTACACTTGTTCATGAGTTCATATGTTAGTGTGTCAATCTCTTAGATAAATTTATAGTGTATCATGCAGATTATCCACTGAAGATGATGTTGCATAGGGTCACTTGTCCCTACTTTTCGTATGCATCCTCTAGATTTTCCCCTCCTTGGGGATTTCAAGGGGAAATTCCCTATTTTGAATGAGAAATTTGTGAAGATGTGTGATCCTCTCTCACATTCTCTAAATGTTTCTTTCAAGAAAATGGGATGTTTGGGAGACATATTATGATGGTTTTGGGGACTTATCCCATATCCTCTACATGGTTGTCTCCAAGAACAAGGAGTTTTCAGAGATCCGTTGGGATGGTTTTGAGGACACTTTCATATCCAGTATAAAAAATAGTACCCATTTGGTTCCAATTCTCAAATCAAAATATTCACCAAGTTGTTTTACATTCAAACTTGGAAAAGGTTATCTATGCATTGAACGCTTGAATAGTATGTAGTATGTTTTTGTAATGAGGAATAATTTCCTTCACAATTTTGAATCCCATGTTTGGTAGGTTTGTGTATCATATATTAACTATTTCTTTTGGGAGGGCTATAAAATCGATGTAGACAAGATATTTAAGATCTATTATCTAAGACTTGTTACTATTATTGAGTTCCATTAGATCCATTATCTATAGAAATTACTTTTATTGACTTATATTATAGTACTATGTTCTAGACACTTTTTTTTTAACTTTTATCTTTCTTTAAAATATTACTCTTGAGAAGAAAATTTGGTTGTCCCAATGAAATCTAGGGTTTACTTCTATCCATCCTTAAAACCCTTCCCCTCACCCCCATCCCTGAAACACCATGCAAAATAGCCTAATTTGTTCATAAGTTTAAGGATTTTGTATCCAGTGTATTAATTTCTTAAAAAAATAGGAATTTCCCCTTTCCCCACTTATCATTTTAAATTTGACATCATTTTACACTCCTCCCTTGATTTTGTGCTTGGGTTGACCATGCAAAATTTCTCTAGTTACTAGTTTATGTCACATCTTCCTTACACCATTATTTTCCATTCATTCAGTTTTCAAAGTTATAAAGTATAATAAAATGAATATGGAACTATATCTTGGGTTCTATTAAAAATTCCATCTTATTTTATGGGTTTTCAATTTTCACTTCAGCTCTTCAATAAATGGAATCGAACCTCAACACAATATGTAGCATCAAACTTTGAGACTCTGTGAAAATGAATCAATTATTTATTCTTTCTATTTCTTGGAGTTTGATGGATTGGGACAATGGTTGACCATGTTTCTATGCTTTGACATTTAAGTTGGTTGTCTTTCATCTTATTCACATGCATTCATTTTTCAAAAGTTCTAATGGATATGAAAATGGTATCTTCGTGCTATTATAACTACCATCTTATTTTCTGGGTTTTACATTTTCACATAAGACCTTCAATAAATGGAAGCACATCTCAATAAAATATGTAGGATCAAACTTTGATGCTTTGTGAAAATGTTCCAATTATTTATTCTTTATATTTCTTCAAGTTTAAGGGATTGGTTCATAGTGGCATACCATGTTTCGATTATTTTCTATTTTTCTGTTTGGCTAGTTGTGGTAGAATACTAAAACTACAAGTTGTTATATGGCTTCTAGATAGTTAGCTCAAGATTGAATTTTCTCAATGAAAATACTTAATATGGTAGTTAGCTTGTTCAACATAAATCTAATTCATATGGTGTTGGTGAATAGGGAGATGTTTTGTACCTATTCCTTGAGAGAAAAAATACTATTACAGTGTTAAGAGACATTGGTGTGAAAAAACATTAATCAAGAGCCACATGGCAACACTTAGGAATTACTTTAAATCAAGAGTTTCATATTTCTTATCTTTATGTTTTCTCACTATGATAGGTATGTGAGGAAATATATATCTTATTAATGCGACTTCGTAAAAATATGTTTCGATGTGAAGGATGTTCCATTGTAGTTCTTATTTAATTAGAACAAAATGTTGACTTCTTAAAATCTAGGTAAATTCTATGAAAATATGATGTCACTTTAAGTATAATATCCTTATTGACACATGCATTTCTTACAACCTTCCTCCACATTTTATTTTTTATGTTATTGATATTTTCATGCTCAATGAGCCAATAACTAAATTGGTAGTACCTATGCTCTCCTCAGGGTACGTATATGTTAGCTAATGGTGTTTTACCATTCACCCTCCCTATTATGATCATGGAAAAGTCTCAGGTCATGGTGATTGCAATATAGAGTTCTCAAAGTGGTTTGTGTGAAATAAGCCATAATGAGAACACATGTGCATAATAAGCACATAATTATGTTCAAGCTCTAAGTCTCACCAACTCCAAATCAAAATATATTTTCACTTTTCAAACATCATTTTGTCAAATATAAATGAGACAATTTTTTTAGTAAATGGTTTTGTGAAAATTTTGAGTGACATTAGGATTAATTGGTAAAATTTTGTATTACGAAATTGTGATGCCGTGAAATAACATATCAATTACTTGGGATTTTGGTTAATGCATCTTTTCTTCTTAAAGAAGGTTGTTAATATTGAAATAATGTTTTTGAAACCTACAAAGATCAACATTAATTTTTTTCTTGTTTTAAATCTGTTACTTTGAAATCATGTGAATGTCTTGCTTTATCATCCTCTTCAGACTACACATTAGAATAAAAACACTTTCGAAGATGTTTAGGAGCACTGGTATGAACAAAATGTTAATTAGGGTGACATTTTTCTTTTGTAAATCTTGAGATTTGTTTTCTATTTTTGCCGCACTTTTTCCTTATGAAAATAAATCAGGTTTCTTAATTTTCATTCCTTTTTCTCATTATGTCATCACTTTCATCTATTTCAATTTTATGGATATTTTTTCTACACACTTTCCTCTTACATTTTTGTTTTATATATGTGGATATACATGATTCTTGAGAGTAGACAGAGAGGGGATCTTCATATTTAATGGGCATCGAATTTTCCTCTTGAGTGGAGAATGGAGGAGGTACTTCCTACGAATTTTCTTCTAGAAGCTTTCTCAATCTAGTATAATGAAAATTATTGGTTTTTTGGATTAGATGTTAGTGAATTTGGTGTAACAAGAAATGGAGATTAGAGTTGGAAATATGGTATGCTAATTCATTGCTTGGATCTTAAAACATATAACTTATTTTGCATGATTATGCCTATGCTTTTTCCCGAAGGTTGAACACGAAGTTCATAATGTGTTCTTTTCTATAGTGACATTTTATTTACTTTCTTTATACAGGTCATCTAGCCACATGGTGGCCACTATCTCCCAACTGGAGAAAACTTGATTGAGTTTCTAGTAGGGATTCCTATGGTTTTCAATATCTTGATTCTTTCACCTCATGGCTATTTTGGGAAATAAAATGTTTTAGGAATGCTAGACAAGGCACTGGTGGACAGGTAAACAATTTTTCTATAATTGCAACTTCCATTGCATGATATCATATCTTTATTGTTTGACTATATTTTGAATGTTTCTTTCAATTTTTTGTTGTATTTTAACTATGAAATCAAAAATACTTGGTACCATGTCCATTTAAACAACAAGCAAAGCTTGAATATGAAATTACTATTACACTTCATTGATTGAAATCATTTTAGCTATTTTGTGTCAAAATATTTTCATGGCTATTAGAAACTTTTAATTTCATGTTGTTATTTGAGCATAGGTTCTTTATATACTTGACCACGTTCATGTGTTAGATAATGAAATGTCGTTGTGAATAAAACTACAAATATTAGACATCACACCTTGGATTATTTGTTTCACAAGTTATCTACAACTTCAGTTTTTTAGCGTGTAACTTAGTTGACATGATTGTGCCTAATATTTCCTTGAAGGTTGAATACTAAGTTACTCATGCGTTATTTTCTATGGTGATGTTTTAATTGCTTTGTTTATATAGGTCATCTGGCCACATAGTGGCCATTATTACCCAACTAAAGAAAACTTATTCAAGTTTCTTACTTTTATGGGGAAAAATGACTTTGACGTTGTTGGTGTTGAGGTTTATGTCATATATACCTTTTGTAGCATACTTTAGTTTTTATTCTGGTGTTCATCATCTTTCATGTCTTATATTCTACATTGTATCCTCTTTTGTTTCCAGAAAAGGAGCTGAGTATTGATGGTAAGAACAAGGAATTCAAGAAAGAGGAGAACAATAACACCCGACTGACAAGAGAAAAGAGAAAGAGAGAAGAGAATCAGTCTAGTGATACCCTTAGAGATAATATCCCACATAAGACACACACATAGAGACTGGTGGTCAAGTCTTCAGAGTTGGTGAATTCACGTGCAATTCCTTGGCAATACAATGATAATGTTTTGAAGTGATGAAAAATATTTCACGTGTAAATTGTAGTCCAATGAATATTAAGTTAGAAACCCATATTGTAATAGCTCACATTTCATATAATATAATTTTTGTGGTTGAAATTATTTATAGTTTCACTTGATATTGTTTAGTATTGTAATTAACATATGTAACTTTACGTTTTCATATTAGATGAACATGCACATTGTATGATTTTTTTTTTAGTCGCAAAATCATACTAATTAATTTATGATGATTAATAATGAACACATAAAATTAATCTAAAACTACTAAATTAAATGTTTATATTGATTAATGATGAATACAAGTAAAATGAATATATGACTAAATTAGTTCTTTATATAATGAATATGAAACTAGCAAGAAAAAATAAATTACTACTGCAATTCATAAATTTGTGATTACAAATAATGACTACATTTTTCATGTATACAACTATTAGTAGCTAATTTACAGTATCTTATAACACAACAAAAATTTAGTCATATTTCATTGGTCATTAATTGGTTTCAAGTGATTACTAAATTTTCCATATATATGACTACTAGTAACTAATTTACAATATCTTATAACACAACCAAGTCATATTTCTTTGGTCATTAATTAGTTTTCTAGGATGATCATATAGTAATATATTTTGTTTTATATTTAGGCATTAATTGTGACAATTAATGACTAAATACATGACTAAATTAATGACCAAATTAATGACTAAATATACCAGTAGATGATTAAATTGAGACAGCCAATTAATGACTAAGTTAAAAACGACTAAAAGTTGGTTGCGTTATATGATATTGTAAATTTCCTACTACTCATCATCTATTGAAAATCATTGTTTTATGCAACTTTTAGTCATTCTTTTAGTAACTAATTACTTATTTTTTACTAGTGATAGAAAAATAAAGAACTATTTGCATTAATAGAAATGGAGTGAGTTACAATAGAAGAGATTCTCCAAGTTGACTTTCCCTTTCCTTGCAACAAAGTTAACCTCTAATCGCCCTAATGCATGGAATGGCATCTCTCACAACAACAACATAACGGTATAATCACTCTCCAAAATCCAACCACTTGCCTATGGATGGAAGTAAATATATAGGTAAAGGAGGTAGTTAATGAATTCATATCCTTTTACCAATCTGGGCTTGAGATCCACTCTTGATGGGAGGATAAGTGGAAGGGTTAAGGGATGGAAACTGCAAGGTAGTATAGGATAGAATTTGAGACTTTTATCCAAGGTAAATAGTTATAACAAATATTGGAAGTTTCTCAAAGAGGAAGCTTCGAGATTCTTTTTTGTTTTCCCAAATTTCTAGAATCAACACAACCCCAACATTGAGAAACCCATTGGTGACCAACGTAGGTGCAGAGTGGGGAATAATTGTATTCAACGTTATCCAAAGAGGGGCCAGGGTGTGTTGGCCTTCAAAATGATTGAAATAAAGTAGTTTCAGGTAGAAACTTAGGGATATGAGAGAGGCTTACTTAGAGCTTTGTGTAGGGAGTATGAAAAATTGTTTAAATGATGTGAATGATCCTCCTTGAAGGCCCATCGACTAGATGTGACAAAATGGCCTATAACAGATTTTCCCCTAAAGCGCAAAGTCAACAAATTATAGTCGATGACTAAAGTTCTTTACCTTGTGACAAGTTAGGATGAAGAACAACTGGCAAGATCATCATATTTTAAAATACATTTACATCATGACTTATTTGTTGAGGGAGGCATAACCATGATCAGCACATAAGATCACATTACATGTAAAATGATCAAAAGACATGTCCAAAAACAAGAAATGGTCCACTCATCACTAGATGATTATTTTTACGATCATATCCATCACACATTGAGATCTTGTATTATTCCTGAAATTGCAACACATATGGATGAAACTAGGTATTGTATCTTCTATCTCATTCACACGACCATCCAATGTATGATTCTGACCATGTTAATCAACAAGATGAGCTCGAACATGGTAGACACCATCTAATTCAAGGCCAATGAGTTAATTCATTACCATATGCAGGAGAAACCATCGATGATGTTAATGGACCTCAAGGTACTGTAGTATAATCTATGTTGTGTGAATAAACATGTTTATGTCAAACACCACAGAGAATATTTTTGTCGAAGGCCCATGACGTAAACTTATCATTGAGAGTGGGGAAATTGACATTTATTTCGACAAGCACAAGGTGTTGTCTTGAGTATGCTTGGACCTATGTTCAAAGCTAGTTATGCTGACCAACAAAACCTTACACTACCGGCCCTTTCGGCAACAACTTGCCTAGTGCAAGTTGTAGTCTCAACGAAGGAAATATTGGGGGATGCTAGAACCAGCCTTCTGCATCGAGAAGGCTATGTGATGCGCTTTAAGGCAATTTCTGCAGTTTAGTTCAGATATGACCTTCGTGAACCCTTATTCATGAGACTTAGAATATTTCCATTTAAGGAAATTTATAACCTTCACACAACTATATAATTATGCATAAAACAACATTTAATACCTAATCCAGATCTTCACAGAGTAGTTGAGAGAAAATAAAGATAATTATCATTCAGTTGCATGGAAATACAAAAAAAATACACAGTGAATAAAAATAGACATATTTTTGCTTCAAATATCTTTCTATCACTTCACATCTTCCTTTACAACTCTTTTAGACCATGCACACACAACTGTATGGGCCTTCACACTCAATTGCAGACTTACCAAGCTCTCCGCGCACTCAGCTGTAGGAGCCTTCCCCTTCACCCAAAATGTAGAGAGATCTACAATGACATACCCAAAAGCATATCATCATGAAGTAATTAATTTTCATAGACTTGCTAAGACATAATTTTATATATCCTTCACTGTTACAATATCATGGTCTGTAAACCATGGGCGGATCTCAAAAGAATACCAAAATATAAGGGGTTTTGACCTTCATAAAACCACTTGATGCTTATTTGAATTGCACTACTCGTGATCTGCTCCTCAAAATGTGGAGACTTACATTATTTTAACAAAATTGACATAGGGGATTGTATCCGAATAGGCCCCCAACACAATTATGTGACTCCTCCTCAAGTGAGTCCACTAGTACGCTTTGGATCTTTGCTTTCAGGATGTTGAGTGAAGACTTCATTAGTTGAAGTTCCTCCATGCATTGAACACATGGTTGTCACACTTCTTCCACAAATGTTTCTATAGTTGGCTGATCTGCTGCTAAGACAATGGTTCGTTGCATTCGCTACATACTCTGAAGTGTGCCTTCCATTGTCTGTGAGTTTTTCCTTCTTCCTCCCATGGTTGCATTTGTGTAGTGATGAACTACATCTTCTTCAACAACTCCATGATCTTTCCTTGCAGGGATGTCCCTTATTTCAATTGGGTGAGCCATTGTGCAATGGCTAGGGTGCACATCATTTCCTTTCTCTCATCATAATGTAGCTTCTTATCTTGAATGGAAAATTCGATCTTCTTCAACTATGGCTCTTCATGCAATGAAGCCCATGGTTCTAGAGCTTCATAAAACAACTGGCTAGACTCCTTGATTGTAGCATTGGGCTTTGTCCTGTCTATTCAAATGGCAGCCTTGCACTACTCTCTGATCTCTAGTGTTGTGGTGGGATGCAACTTCAATTGAAGCTTAGTAATTTGGAGCTCCAGATCGAAATGCAATTTATCCACTTTCACCTTTAATTCTCTAAATTAGCTGCCATCTACTACACTTTGTCCTCAGAAGTGGCCTCCGACTGAATCTGGAGCTCGGGGAGCTCACTACATACTCTTGAAATGGCCTTCTCTAATTACACCCCTCTTGCCGCTACCTCATCACTCTCCTAGACAGGTTTGTGCTTTTCATCATGCATATGTTGACTGGGGATCTACACATCCTTGGTCACCATGAGATCCTGTTGCTCTTGCACCTTAAGCACATCTACTACACCCTAGTTTAGCTCATGTAGTGTGGATAGGGGGAGTGTCATGAGGTTAATACTTATGTCTTTGGGGAGCTTGAAACTTTCTTGTTTTGTGGCCTCATTCAAATATAATGATCCATCAAGTAGGGGTACAACACAAAGCTTTGATGTGAGGACTGACTACACACTACCTAATATCGTTGGCTTCACACTCGCTTGAGATTGGATCATTTGACCCACTATTGCTTTAACCTGGCTTTGCCTAAACTCGAAACTATGTGAGGCCCGCTTGGAACTTTGAAAAAACGGATTGATACTCATCTTCAATATGACCCCAATTGTCTTCTGTCATAGTCCAAACTATGTCTCCAATCTAATATAGGTTCGCTTCAGTGAGAATTGTGGCCTCTGTACCGAGAGAATTTTCAGACTTCTTCTTCTTGCATGCACCTCCTACACCTAACCTCTATCATCGTTTAGTAATAAAATGAGAAGCAATCTTCTCTGAGTCTACAAAGGGGCCTTCAGTAAACTAATCCAATTCTTCAGCATGCGAGTCTTCTTCATGCTCACCCTCTGGTTTGTACGCGATATTTTTCTTTAGATTGATGGTCACCTTCTTCTTTTCTATTTGTGTTGGTTTACTTGTGCTTGTTATTCCTTTAGTACTAGTCCCCATGATACCTTCAACAACATGTGTGGGAGGAAGCCAGTTAGTTAGCCACTTAAGGACTAATTGCATGATATCGTCTTCAGTGAACAAAAACAACAACCTCATACATTTCTTTTTCAAAACAAACCTCATGTGGATGTATACATGATGGAATTCATCCTGAAAATCTGGAATGTAATGATATTATTTGAACAAAGTGGGTGACAAATGTGGTTTCTGGTTAATCACCATAAGTAATTCTGATTCAAACAATACCTAGAATATCCTGTTTTCAATGATGCGGTCAAGTTCATTCATTAACCATAGTGAGGGAAAATTTTCAGCTTCACACAATTCTAGATACATCATTGGGAACTGGGAATCCTCCGGCATCCTCCAAGTTATGAGCACTATCAGTAATAGTAGCTCTGCATAGTGGAACACATTTTCTTCTTCTTGGGCTTTTCCACAATCATCAAAGAATTCATGGCATGGCTACTATGAAAAAATAAATTGGACCACCTGGACGCATTATGCATCTAAGGAGAGAACTGGTGTCAGTACTTGATCGACATGACACTTCCTCATTATTTTTCCTCATCTGAGATAGAACTAGTGGTGTATCCTCATGATTTCTTCACCAACCTGAAATCACTCTTCATCTGGTCTACAAGCTTATTCTGTTGTGACCTTCCCACAAAATATTTTGCAGGGCTCGTACCCTGATAAGGTAGTATTGTGATTTCATGGATCAACATATTATCAATTGAGATGGGCCCTCCGAGCCAGAGGCACTTGTTATGAACCAGCACCAACAACTGGTGAACGCAGAAGATATTAATAATGTTGTGGCTAAAATGTGAGATGTACATGTTTGTTTGAGGGGCCTTGGACCCAATTTTAGAGTTAGCTATGCTAACTAATGAAACCCTACACTATCGGCCCTTTCAGCAACAACCCACATACAATAGGCTATAGTCTCACCAATGCAAGTTTTGGAGGATGCCAAAACCTAGTTTCTATATCCAAAGGACTATTTGATGTGTTTATATCAAACCTAAGGCTTATCTCAACCTTCATGAACCCTAATCCTTAAAACCTGAAAATTGCGGCAATTATAGTTAGCAGGTTTATGACCTTTTCCAATTACGCTAAACATTCATAACGTCATATAAATACACAGATCTAAGTCTTTGTGAATCTATTAAGTATTTTTCCTGATTAATTTCATTCAACATATCCAAAATACAATAAATTCAGATAGAAGCAGTAATACACAGATAAATAGATAATTCTTCACAAAAACCCTTTCTTATGTTTAGATATTCAATTACAGTCTTTTCCAACCCTGTGAACACAGCTACAATGGCACACAATCTTAGTTGTAGACTTACCAATGCATCTTTGCACACATCTATAGGATTTGTCCCCTTCGCCCAAGTACATAATAGACAACACAGACCAAAAACATGCCGTTATATGCTCTTTGTTTCCTTATCTATGAATCTTCTATGACTCCTTTTTATATTTTTCTTCTTTACACTACCATCATCCACGAACCATTGGTGGGTCACAAAACAACTTAACTCTTAACAAAGTAGGGGGATTTGACATTCCAAAAGTCCCTTTGACTCGACCTTCGCTACTCATGCTTTGCTCCTCAAAATGTGTAGAATTTACAATATTTAACAAAACTTTACAACATTTGACCCTAGGGGATCCCATCCCAACAGGCCCCCAATACAAAGTCATGACTCTTCCTAAGTCACCTTGTTTTCATTGCCCTAATCCTTTTTTGTAGACCACTGAATTCAATCTTCAGGGCTTGAAGATTTGTTGTTCCCCATGCAGTGGTCTGTTGAACCTCTTTGACCAGTTTCTATAGGATTGGACCTTCCACTATAAGGCCCATGGTAATTTGCATATGTTGCAGAGCCCTTAACTTACTCTAGCCTATATGTGATATCTGGCATGCCTGATCAGCATAAGGATGTGTCCTTGAGGATACAATGGAGGTCTTCTGATGCAGCTCATCAATCTCGGCCTGAATGAACTTTCCTTCCTAATGTTTGGTGAACCTTTGCACAAATGCTAATGTTTGTGTTGATTCCCTACTCTCATCAAGTAGTAGTTGTTTGTCACAGATGTCTACATCAATTTTCTACAAGTGTGGATCCTTCTGCAGTGAGGTCCACATCTCCATCATTTTCTCAAACCATTGGTTGCAATCCTTGACGACAACTTCCAAAGTAGTGATATATTATGTAATAGCAGCCTCGCTCCTCACTATGTTTTGGAGGATTGGTTGGCTACAGCTTAAGTTGAAGCTCTAATATTTGGAGTTGCAACTCAAAGCTAACCCTTCCAATTTCTTCCTTAGACTTTTTCAATGCAACAACTAACTTCATAACTTTCTCTGTTGAGGCCACTTTTGCTGGAACGTGGAGCTTGAGAAGCTCGCTACATACTTGGGTAAGGGTTGTCTCTCACTGATGATTTTGTTGTACCACTTTATTGTGGGCCTACAAGGCTTGTAGTTTCTCTTTAAAAATGTGTTGACTGTTATTTTTTACCTTGTCTATAATGGACAAGGTTCACTTCTCTTGGATGTTGAGCTCATCTGAAACTCCTTGGTACTGCTCATGAAAAGTCTAGATCGGTAATGCTGCAAGGTTGATGCTCAGGATCTTCCATAATTTTTCAAGCTCCTCATCTCTGGTTGTATCAAACTATAGAGACCCCCATGGTAGCGGTGGTAGCACTAGGCGAAGCCCAAATGTGATTTCCACTTGACTAACTATCGATTGGCTCACTTGATCCATGCTCACTTGTCCCAAGAATGCCTAGATCACCCTGAATGGAACTACAATTCCTTCAGGACCTATTGTGCTTTTTCCAATACTTGGTGGTACTAGTCCTCCGTGTGTCCCGAGACAGCTTCTGTGGCGTTGCAGACAAAATCACCGATATCATCAAGGTCCCCCTCTGTGAGGACTGATAGTGTCATGGTCACATACTTATCAGAATTTTTCTTCTTGTGAGGTCCAATGGAACTTCACTTCTGCCTCTTCCTAACCCTGAAGGGGGACTACTAGTTTGCGCTCCCTTCCTCTTCACCTCTAGTCTTGAACTCAACATCGGTGCACTCCATTTCAGGTTATTTAATTTTTATAATGATAGGTGAGGTTTCTGCAACTTTCCCCTTTTCCACTTCCTTTTCTTTTGTAGAAATATTTTCTTTCAGAAATTACTTCCATATCCAAACCACAACTTCATCATCATTTGATACAACGTCTAGTCTACAAAATTGTTCGTATGTGTACCCCAACATCTGGTAGGTGTAGCTCACAACATGATGTCCAATGCCTGGAACCAATGCTCCTCTTGCATATCCATTTCAAAGTTATCAAGAAAAAAATTTACATCTTCTAAGCCATCATAATATGGTAGATTGTGTAACTTAGTAGATATACACCAGAGTGATTTACTAATCTTGTTGAATTGCAACATTGACATTTCATGCAATCCATTCTCCCAATACTCGAGCTCCTCACTTGAATCCGACTTGTAGGAGTTACCATTTTCCCAAGTAATTCACCCATCCATCATAGGATTGATCCAATCCTCATTCCTCATACTAAGCTTATAGATATGCTCAAATCATCCTCCTCATAATAATGTTGGATTGGTTCAGTATGTCACACTCCCTAGGCTAGATCCAATGGAGCAATGACTCTTTATTCCTTCTTCACAAATCTTAGGTTGCACTTCTTCAGGTTAATGATCTCATTCATATCAAACACCCAATAAATTCTAAGCAACGTTCGCTAGGGATTACTATCATCCACTATTTAAATTACCTCAAAATCAATTATACCAAGCGCCCCTTCAATGTCTCCAGTTACTTCATGTAAGCTCCTCATAGGAATAATCTTTTGTTGGTTGGGAAGCAATATAGTGTTGGCTTTCCCATCCATTCCTGGGTTTGTTTAGGCAAAACATCCACATAATATTTGAAATCTAGGATCACTTGGTTCATTTTTAAAATTCTTCAATTTACCTAGAAAATCTCATCTCCTGACCAGTCATTTTCTTACCCTTCTCTACTTTGTGCATTGCATGTTATTCAGGAAGCGACTCACCCTTGCCAGTACAGTTGTTTATCAACTCTTGTAGTCCCTCCACTACCTTTTTTTCTGTTAGGAGCTTCATTTAAGTTTGTAAGAATGATGTTAACATTGAATGATTTGTTGTCTATGCACCATTGATCTCTTCAGGCTTCTCTATTCAGGCATTCTGAGTCTTTCAAGTAGAAGCTCCTAAATACAGAAAACTATTTTTTGCCTCCATAAAAGTTTCCTTTTACCGTAATAAAGTCAAATCCAACATCTTTGTCAATAGCCTTGCACACCCATAATTTCCTTTTGTTTTTTTCTTGCCTCTTTATCCTCCTCAGTAGCTATACCACTTCGCATAACTATATTAATGTTGGGCCCATCGTCACATCGTTCTAATCTCACCATTTGGATGTTTTGAGTGGCATGCTAATTCTTCTTCACTTCCATATTCAGGATGAGAATGTGATAATCTTCAATAAAGTGGTCAAAGTAGAGGCAATATCTACAAGAGGGGTGTCTCAGGTTCTGGAAATCACATGCAAAGTGGCCTACTTCTTGAACATTGTAAAAAATAACTTTTTTCATGACCTCTTCCAGCTTCAACCCCTCATCCTCTTCCTCGTCCCTAGAATCCTCTGAACACTATAGTTGTGCCTTGATGTTGTTGAGGATGTCTCTCATAATTTACTCTATATGTTAGGCATCTATCCATCACTAACTCATAGTTTTGGAAATTATGCTCATCATGGCCTACAGACATACACAAATTGCAAAATCGTTGTTGGGAAGTCTGTACAAACTTTTGTAAAAAATGGAAATTTTATGTTGAATGTTTCCTTGTTATTTGGCAAATAGCGCACCATGGCACCTCACCAGTACTCGATTCAACATTATTTTTTGGCTTTAGGGAGATAAGAGCTCCCCCAACTAGGTAGTTCTGATATACTATGCAATGATCCTTGTCGTGACCATGCTCTTTGCACTTTAATAACTATACTTTTGCGCAGGTCTCATTTTGAACCTCTTTCCCCTTTTTGAGATCCTGCAACTCCATATGCAGGCTAGCCAACTATGATTGAATCTGGTGCACTCTAAGATTGGTATCTTGAATAGGTGAAACCTTCATCTTCATAGAAATTTCCAATGCTTCATTTTTTGATCCAACCTTCTCCTACGATAGTAACAGTGAAGCAATATACCAATATTTATTTTGTTCATCTGAGATCTATAGATTAGATTATTGTAGTAGACATTTCAATGTTTGATCAAAATCCCAAGTAGATTCATTCACCTTCTGCTTAATTTCTTTTAACTCAGTCATAGACTGGGCTTGAGACTTAGGTTGTCTAAACTCATTCTTCGGCACATCTTTTGCATATTTCAATGATGCACCTGGAAGAGACGTATTGTACTTAATATACCAACTTAGTGCCCTATCTTACAATGTTGTGACTAGCTGCACTTTCTTCAGATCGTCATCTATTATCTCATGTGACTTCCACATAGCACCTACTACAAACTAGAATTGATTAAGGTGTTCAGTCCTATTGTGGCCAGCAACAACCCCCTTTCTTATTTAGTGTTATTACTAATAATAAATAGGTGGGGGCCCTTAGTCAAAAAATTTAAAAATCAATTAGTTCTTGTATTTCCTTTTTCAATAAAACTTACCATCATAAACTTAGGAGAATACCCTTGAAAAATCTAGAAAGCTTAAGTTTTATGATAAGGCAAGATAGAATCATTCCTTAAGAAATATCACATCGCAAAAAGGATAATGGATACCTCCTTACAAGAAGCATGCTAAGAGTGCGAGATCGCAATGCGAAAATTCATCGCATCGCATGCATCAAAGACCACTTACACTAAAAAAACTCAAAGTACAAATATGCGATGGTGAATATTGCAAATCACACTTCGCAGAAAACACATTAACGGATGATTGTCATATGCTACGCTCCAATGATATTGCGATATGCGATATAGTGATAGAGCAATATTGGGATGTTGCGATATGTGACAAAGCGATCTGCAATATTGTGAAGCAAATCACAAAATCGCTTCCGCGTAGATCTTTTCAGGCTCACTGTTCAACAAATATTTTTTCATAAACCAAGACTTGGTTATGTGCTTTAGTGCTAATTAATTAGTTAGTTGCCAGTTCTTAATGAAATATGGTCTTGTGCTAATGAAAGATCCTTTTCACGTAAGGTGGTATATTTTATATGTATTCGGCATTTAAAGCTTTCCCGTCACCTTTTCCTTATCATTATTCTCACCTCACTTCTAAACTATAGGAACGGAGAACAAAGAACTATAAAAATTAGTATTCAGGATATTATGGGAAAGAAAGGCAAAGCTCCAAGTTCTAAAGGCAAAGAAATGATGCCCTTGTATATTGACACCGCCTGTAATAGAGATGCTTGTATTACCACTTGGGAAGGCATGTACAGTCTACTTGAGGAAGAGAATCCCAAAAGGATGGAGGTTACAGCTACTGCAAGCTCACATGGGTCTTATGAGGCATCCATTACAGAGCTAGCTTCTTCTTTCTTGCACCGGATAGCGGCGAGGCCCAAAATTCTTTGCTATGCAAACATGGTTAAATGGGTACTAGACAACGCTGACATCAAAAATAGGCGATTTAAGACTTAGGGGCAAGAACTTACGGAATCATTATTTTCATGAAATTTAAGCTTTATGTCCACTAACAAAAAGCGCGCATGAGGTGAAAATCGCACCAAGGAAGCCCGATCAAGAAACGGGGGCAGTTTTCGATAATCACACATCGCTGGGCAAAACCTCTTGAAAAGGAGAGCCTCTAATTGCTCAGTCACCTGTAAGCCCAGAAATATATAAGAAAGAACGCTAGAGGTAAAAAAGTAAAACTTGAATCCTAAAACCAGTGGTATTTGTTAGAAATATCTTCAAAATGGTATGTATATATGCATAGTAATTGCATACAAGCTAGAGACAGAAGGCTCAAGAAATGGAAAAATCAATCAAAAGATTAATTCAGTTGAATTGGGATTCTTACTGGGCACATTGGGTAAAACCACACAGCTAGTGCATGACTCTCAAAGGTGTCATTAATTTTGCCGAGAAGATGGCACCAACTCTTGACAATTCTGTTTTCGCTGGACAATTAAAGTTGGAAGTTGGCCAGCTGACTCTTCTCAAGCAAATGTTGAACGCTTACGATTTGAAGGAACAGATACATAAATAGTTATTTGTTAGTTTTAGTTGTAGATTCAATATTAGTATTAATTTTGCTTTATTTTTTCCTGAAAGAAGGATGGTCATTTAAACCGTATCCTACATTTTTGTAATAAATTATTTTTGGATTTAGTTAGTAGTATTTAAACCCTTCTCATGCATTTAGAGAAGCATCCTAAAATTGGTCAAAAACTTGTCCTCAAAACATGCACTTTTTCATCCTCCGAGGAGGTTTTGATGAATGAATGGAATAGGATTTATTGATATTTGCATTTAATATCTACTGTTGATGTTGCACTTTTGTACTCTTAGTGGATGTTGGATTAAGAAGAGATAAATTATTATCGCTTGAAGCTCATGAGTAGAACTAGTTATAAATGGTACTTCTATCTCTTAACTATTTCTACCTTTGTGTTAAAGTGATATTTATGTTCAGTTGTTTATATATTGATGCATGAATGCTTGAGTTATCATTTGGCACTTCTGTACGGTGATAGCTATTTATTTATGCTTAAATATATGAGTAGCTTATTATGCGATATGTTCTTCACAACTATTTCATCTAACTTTTTATACGAAGTGGTTTATCTCTATTGAATTCTTTTCTCAGAACAGTTGAATGATATTTATTACGAATTTTTATTTCAAATCATTTTAGATCGCATACCGGAAGGATTTCATCTCAGGTTAGTGTAGAATTAGATATCTCTATTTATTAGAATACAATTGCATGTCATTAGATTAGAGTTAGAATAAAATCATTTCACTTAGGAACTTTTATAAAGGAAATATCAAATCTCAACACACACACACATAAATTGGGAAACTGGTCCCATATGCCCAGTCAGACCCACTATACCAAATGGAAAAGGAGCTGCTAACCAAGGTCAATACCGGGTGGGTATCCCCCTTGTTGTACACCTGATTTTCGGGGCTTCAACATATTTGGCGCTAGAAGGAGGGCCAGAACTACGAATGGGAAGTAAGTCTAAATCTAAATAGCATTTGAGAGTAAATTTCCCTCACCATCTCCCCCTACTTCTCCATCACACTTAGAATATTTGAATCTAAAGCCAGAAGTCGAAAGAACAAAATTCGCTGCTACAAACCCTGACGTTTCAGAAAAATCTACTATTGAACCTCATGAAGTTGAATCTTTGATCCATAAACTTCAGCAATTTTCTATATCACCTCAAAGATCTGATAAATCTCAAGGCAGCGTGACTTTGTAATATAACCCTTCTCATCCTCTTACCAGATTAAAGAGCGAAAAGTTCGGTGTTCAGCCAAATGAGTTACCTCTACCTACAAGGAAGAGAGCAAGGCAATCACCTAAAGGGTCCAATAGCAAGACTCTTTCATCATCATCATCCATCTTAACCTCTCCACTGCGAAGTCAACCATCCACTCCTCTACTTCATATTATTGTCCACCATTCACTAGAACTTCCACATCTCCTTCTAAATCATCTGGTGTCATAATATCCTCATCTCCCCGACCACAGTGGTCATCTTCTGCACTTCCCTTTGTTAGTAGTTCAGCGATGGCCCAATCTCCATGGAATAACTGAGGGGCAGTCTTAATGTTTGTGCCCTTGAGTGAGATACTGGCGCATCTTGAAAAATGGCTGCCTAAGTTTAATCCTGAAGTAGTCATGCTAGTAAAAGAACATATAAATAACTTTATGCTATCCATAAATCTCAATGGAGTTACCAATGAAGATGTTGTCATTCGACTTTTTCCTTATACTCTGCAAGGAGTAGCTGGATCATGGTATTTCTTATTACCATCTAGATCTATCACTAGTTGGGATATCTTCCAAGAACAATTCCTGACTAAGTTTGGTGATGACAGGTCTACTGCGACACTCATCAACCACCTGTCTAACCTTAGGGCCAAGTCAAAGGAACCTATCAAAGATTTTAATTCACATTTCAATAAACTGTTAAATAAAATTCCTATTGCTTCCAAGCCTAGCGAAGAAGTGCGAAGTAAGTGGTACATCATTACTTTACCATCAAACATAGCAATCTTCGTTGACAGGGCTGATAAAATAACTTTAGCTGACAATATGAAGGAAGCAATAGCAATAGAGAAATGAATAATAGCCCTAGAAAAGAAAAATGTGATAGAAGAATGAAAATCCAAGAAGGTTACTTGCAAGGAAGATCCCAAGAAAAAACAATCGAAAGATCTGTTCGATTTAGAAGGATTGCAAAAAATTTTGAAAATCATGTCTAATGTGATGGTAGACATTAAGAAACAAGTGGCCAAAACTTCTTCTAAAAATTTGTACAAACCTTATAGAAGAAACACTTTGACCGATTCAAGGCTGCCAAATGCTATCACAAATGCTGAATCAGAAGAACAAGAAGAAGACATTACTACAGAAGAACATAACGACGAAGAAGAAGTTGTAGAGGTACAAGGTATGTAGGATTTCATCCTCCTAGATGAAGAGAATCAAGAGGCATCCCCAGTTAGTACTTGAAGTAGAAATCAACTTGATCCTCCTCAACCTACTCGTAAGCCAAAGAGCACAAGCTCAATGACTAAGGATAAAGTTTCAGCCAAGAAAACAACACCTAAAGTGACTCAAACCGGCCCAGTCCAAATAGATTCATCAACTCCGTCAAAAACACTGATCGTTTTGGATGAAATGGAGTATAATATCATAGAAGACATGAAAAATACTAGGGCCAACATCACCTTTTATGAATTGAGAAAGTTAAAACATGAGCAAAAGATACTTATGAAAGAATTACATGTTGTACCAGTTACACCTTTGCCCACTGCTATAATCTCCCAAGCATCTAATGAAATGGGAAGACCTCCAACTAATGTGATTAATAAAGTTGATCCAAACGATATCACTTTAATTGGAGGATGGTCGAGATCTCATACTCCCCCGTTTATTCTTATTTATGAAGTTTTCAATAAAAATTTGCAGAATTGCTTAATTGATTCTGGAGCTTCATCTAATATTCTACCGAAATCAATATGTGCAAAGTTGAACGTTCAACTGCAAAAATCTGTTGTGCACATAGTTTAGCTCGATCGATCGCAAGTTGAAGTAATTAGTGAATTAAATCAGGTTACCATAACGCTATCATCTAATCCAAAGGCATGTCAAGTTATCGACATTTTAGTTGTTGATATTCTGGAATTTTATGGCTTAATTCTTAGTAGAGATTGGTCAGAAAAACTTAATGGATACTTTGTAACTGACTGCTCGCACATGTTGCTCCCTTACAATGGTAAACCAAATCAAATAAAAGTTGAGTGAGAAAAAAATCAAAAACACATAGTAATGGAACTGGAAGGAGAGAATGAACCGGTAGCATACAACAATAACATTATTGGCAACTACTAAGTAGATTCTTTCTGAGGAAATTTTAATGCTCATACTTCATCTTACTTAGAACATTCTATTTTATCTCAAGTAGAAAATTTCTCTCAAACAGATAGCTCTAAATGTATTAATTTTATAGATAGTCCTGTAAATAAATATTTATTTTGAAGTTATTTTTTGACGGTTCAAAGTCTAACGAAGGAGCAGGAATAGGATGTGTCTTAATCATTCCAGACGGAAATAAAATTATGCTAACTTGTAGACTCGAATTCGATTGCACCAATAATACCGCAGAATACGAGGCTTTAGTCCAAGGGTTATACAAAGCAATCGGATTAGATCAAATATCTTCAAGTTTTCGAAGATTCTGAAATTGTAATCAGACAGGTACACAATACTATACATTATTTATAAAGTCATTTAAAACATTACCAATCTTTAGTTCAAGATCTGACCGAACACTTTATAGCATTTAATATTTCATCAATTCCCAGACTCCAGAATGCTAGTGCAAAGCTCCAAGCTAACGTAGCTTCCAAGCTCATTACTTCAGAAGACTTTAGCCTAGATTGATTTTCAATTGAATTAATCTTTAGACCATCTATTCCTGATAACATTAGCAATTGGAGGATTTTCAACGATGATCCTAATATTCTGAGTTTCCATATATCTGAAGGATCTTACACCAGTCAAATAATTGATGAGGACCAACATGACAAAATATTGCAACAAGATAGCACTAATAATGTTATGCCAAAGTTAGTAGTCAAGTTAGAAGACCTTTATGATTTGAAAGATCGATTCAAAAGATCTACCAATTCAAAACTGCAAAGTTCAACTTTGAACTATGAATTAGTAAATCTTGGAACTGATACAAAACCACAGAATATCAACCTAGGCATTGGCCTAGCTCCTAAAGAAAAATTAGCATATGTTCATATCTTAAGAGAATACAAAAGTGTCTTTTCTTGGAATGATGATGAACTCAAAACATATGACACTTCCATCATCCACATACTATCCCAATGATAGATGGTGAAAATCCTGTTCAACAAAAGCTGAGAAAGATCCATCCCAATCTAGAAAACCAGATCAAATCTGAACTCAATAAATTAATGAAAGCCAAAATCATTTTTCCTATTCAACATTCCAAATGGGTTTCCAATATGGTTCTTGTTAGAAAGGAAAACGAAGACATCAGAATCTGCATTGACTTTTGAAACCTTAACAAAGCCTGCCAAAAGCATAATTTTCCTTTGCCTCCCATGGAGCAAATACTGTAGGCAGTCACAAGATCAAAATTAATGTCTTTTTTGGATGGATTCTCAGGCTACAACCAAGTGTTGGTCCATCCTGATGATCAATTAAAAACCACATTCAGAACCAAATGGGGCACTTACGCATATCAAAAGATGCTCGTTGGTCTGATCAATGCTAGTGCCACATTTCAGAGAGCCATGGACATCGCATTCAAGGGATTAGTTAACAAGTAAGTGGTAATCTATTTCGATGATATAGCTGTATATTCCAAGAGACAAAGCAATCATCTTAGAGATTTAAAAAAAAATCTTCCAATGTTGTCAAAGGTATGGAATTTCACTTAACCCAAAAAAATCCTTTTTTGCATTAAGTGAAGGAAAACTTCTTGGATTCATAGTGTCAAAATATGGAATTCATATTTATCCTCACAGAATCAAGGAGATTTCTGAAATACCCCTACCTCACAACAAGAAAGCTATGCAATCTTTCCTTGGCTAGATTGATTTTGTAAAGAGATTTGTTCTAGATTTTTCAAGAATCGTGTCTCCTTTATAAACGATGATTATAAAGAACTCAAACTTTAAATGGGTCCAAGAAAAATATGAGGCATTCAATCTAATCAAACAAGCAATTGTTAACACTCCATATTTAGCAACTCCAAATTTTTCCAATCCTTTTATTTTAGATAGATTTTCCTCTGACAGATCATATGCTACGATACTCACTCAAGGAAATCAAGACAAGGCAGAATCTCCAATTTCTTTTTTTAGTTCAAATTTATAGGGGTTTGAGTTAAATTATTCAAATGTAGAGAAACAAGCTTATGTTTTTTGCAAAGTAATTAAACATTTTAGACCCTTTCTACTTCAAACCCATACAAAAATCATAGTACCATTTCCAGTGGTAAGAAATCTCTTAGTATAGAAAGATGTGGGTGAGAAAAGAACCAACTGGGTTACTTGCTTATAGGAATATAATGTAGAAATGAAACCAGCAACTATTGTAAAAGGTCAATACTTTTGAAAAATGCTGGCTGGAGCATCGCTTATATCCAAAACACCATCAACAGAGATAAATATGGACGAGGTAAGCCTAAATTATGTTGATTCATTATACACTGATATTATATTTTATCTAAAGAATGGATATGCTCCTTCAAACCTCGATGAACGATGTTTTCTTTAGAATAAATTATGATTTTGTTCTCCTTCGATGTCTTGAGAAATCCGAAGCTGAAAAAGTCTTGCAGGAACTACATCATGGGCCAGCAGGGAAACACCATGCTGGAGATGCTACTGCACATAAAATCCTACACGCAGCCTATTACTAGCTCACATTATTCAAAGACTCACATAACTACGCAAGGAAATGTCAACTTTGTCGAACTGCTGCTGGTAGACAAAAGAAACCATCATTGCCGCTACAACCAGTCAACATTGAGCAGCCTTTTGACCAATGGGGATTAGACATAATAGGGGAGATCGTTCCTCACTCCTCTAAATAGCATATATATATCCTTACAGAAATAGATTACTTTACTAAATGGGTAGAAGCAGTTCCACTCAAGACGGCTAATGCTGAACACATCATCGAATTCATAGATCAGTTCATAATCACCAGGTTTGCGTTGCCTTTTGCTTTAATGTTTGATAATGCTTCATATTTTTCTGGTAATGCTATGACTGAATTTGCACTCAAAAGGGGTTTCAAGCTTAAATACTCTACCAATTATTACCCACAGTGGAATGTGTTAGCTGAATCTACAAATACAAACTTCATCAAAATTATTAAGTGAACCATTGATCAAAATCACAAAAATTCGCACAAGTCTTTAATATATGCTTTATGGCCAGATCGAATAATGCAGAAAGCCTCCATCGACACTTCTCCCTTTAATTTAGTTTATGGGAAAGAAGTGTTTCTTCCAACTCATTTAGCAATTCCCTCTTCGGCCTTAGTTCAATATATTGATGAAGCACCAACATCTTCCTTACAACTAAGGCAACTGGAAATAATGAAGTTAGAATAGCAATGGGAACAGGCCAAAGTAACTCATGCTCATCACCAAGCATTAGTAAAAGCCTCTTTTGATTCAAACATGATATCTAGAAAAGACTTTTAGATAGGAGATCTAGTTTTAAACTTGGACAAGGCTCATGAGGAAAAAGGGAAACATACGAAATTTCAATGAATGTGGCTTGGCCCTTTCCAAATCACCTAAGTCATAGGTTCGTCCAATTTTATGTTACAGGATTTAACAGGAAAGAGAGATTCTTTACCTATTAATGTACAGATCCTCAAAAAATATTTTCCATAGGAGATCATTCTTCTATTTTGTAGATTAGTTTTTATTTCCATAATAAAACCAGTTGTAAGTGGTTGCATTTGGGATTTACGAAAAAGACACAAATTCTCTTTTATATTTTGTTTTTTCACTTGTATAAATAGAATTCTTTTAGAAATTGATCGTTATTATTAAAAGATGCAGTTAAAGGCTCTAGGCCTAGAAATGATACTAGTTTCAACCTTGTAAATTTTGATGAAAAATGACCTTGAGTAGGAAATTATTTTGTATCAATCTAATGAAAGGTATCAATAAAAAAACGAAGATTATTTGTAGAAAAGATCTTTCCAAAAACTCTACCATTGTCATCCAGAGCTATCTTAAGGAAACAATGACTTCCTCCCCACCTAGGGAACTACAATGTTCAGGGAATAATCCAATGATACACTTTACCTTAAAGAGTAAGAGGTCTCATCACGAGCCAACTTATCATGATCATAGATATTATAGCTCGCTGACTTTGCCAATACTACATACCACAATAGGGCAATGACTCAAGATTGTTGCAATCAAAAGACAAGGAGTCTCATCACGAGCCAGCTTGTCCAACAAAAGTTATAAATCAAGTGAATGAGACTGTCATAAATTGGCTATAAAACCAAGACATTGTTCTTTAAGGGTAAAAAGAAAATGAAAACAATAAGTGTGGATATGGATTTCTCTTTGAAAGTTGTATATTTCTCTAAGTAAGATACAGGATCATTGGTGGGTAACAAGTAACCCTATGGAGGCTATAAATTCCTACAGGCAGCAGAGGCTCTACCTACGACAAATGAGCATATTTAAAACTGATTTACAGAGAAGGCTTTGTTTTTATGTTTATAAGCCATGTAGTGACTGATGTAGATACAAGGACTGGCTTAAGGGAGTAAATAATCAAAGTTAAAAATAGAAGAAACGAAATATCATTGATAGGTAAAAGCATAATGTACTTTGTCCTTCTATGATAAAGTTTGATTTTCTGGAAAATTTTCTGTTTTGGAAATGTAGAAAATTCAAAGGAAAAGCAGAGATAACTAGTTCTTCCAAGTGAATCGTCAATTTTTGTGGCCAACAACAACCCCCCTTCTTATTTAGTGTTATTACTAATACTAAATAAGTGGGGGCCCTTAGTAAAAAAATTTAAAAATCAATTAGTGCTTGTATTTCCTTTTTTCAATAAAACTTACCATCATAAACTTAGGAGAATACCCTTGGAAAATCTAAAAAGTTTAAGTTTTATGATAAGGTAAGATAAAATCACTCCTTAAAAAATATCGCATTGCAAAAAGGATAATGGATACCTCCTTACAAGCAGAATTCTAAGAGTGTGAGATCGCGATGCGAAACTTTATCGCATCTCATGCATCAAAGACCACTTACACTAAAGAAACTCAAACTGTCGATATGCGATAGCGCATATCGCAAATCACACTTCGCAGAAAACACATTAATGAATGATTGTCATATGCTACACTCCAGTGATATTGCGATATTGTGATATAGCGATAGAGCGATATAGAAATAGAGTGATATTGCGATGGAGCGATATAGCGATATTGTGATGTTGCGATCTGTGACAAACCAATCTGCGATATTGCGAATCAAATTGCAAAATCGCTTCCTCGTAGATCTTTTCGGGCTCATTGTTCGAGAAATATTTTCCAGAAACCAAGACCTGGTTATGTGAGTTAATGCTAATTAATGAGTTATTTTCCAGTTGTTAATGAAATATGGTTTTGTGCTGATCGAAGAGCCATTTCACGTAAGGTGGTATATTTTATATGTCTTCGGCATTTAAAGCTTTCCTGTCACCTTTTCCTTATCATTATTCTCACCTCACTTGTAAACTGCAGGAACAAAGAAAAGAGAACTATAAAAAGCAGTATTCAGGATATTTTGGGAAAGAAAGGCAAAGCTCTAAGTTCTGAAGACAAAGAAATGATGCCCTTGTATACAGACACCACTTGTAACAGAGATGCTCATATTACCTGTTGGGAAGGCATGTATAGTCTACTTGAGGAAGAGAATCCCAAAAGGATGGAGGTTACAGCTACTGCAGGCTCACATGGGTCTTATGAGGCATCCATTACAGAGCTAGGTTTTTCTTTCTTACACCAGATAGCGGCGAGCCCCAAAATTATTCCCTATGTGAACATGGTTAAATGGGCATTAGACAACGCTGACATCAAAAATAGACGATTTAAGACTGAGGGTCAAGAACTTACGAAATCGTTATTTTCACGAAATTTCAGCTTTATATCTGCTAACAAAAAGCACGCAAGAGGAAAAAATCACACTAGGGAACCCCGGATCAAGAAACGGGGTAGTTTCCGATAATCATGCATCAATGGGCAAAACCTCTTGAAAAGGAAAGCCTCTAACTGCTCAGTCACCTGTAAGCCCAAAAATATATAAGAAAGAATGCTAGAGGTAAAAAAGTAAAACTTGAATCCTAAAACCAGTGGTATTTATCAGAAATATCTTCAAAATGGTATGTATATATGCATAGTAATTACAGAAAAGTTGGAGACAGAAGGCTCAAGAAAAGGTAGAATCAATCAAAAGATTAACTAAGTTGAATTGGGATTATTACTGGGCACATTTGGTAAAACCACAAAGCCAATGCATGACTCTCAAATCTGCCATTAATTTTGCTGAGAAGATGGCACCAACTCTTGCCGATTCCATTTTCATTGGATAGTTAAACTCAAAATTTGGACAACAAACTCTTCTCAATGAAATGTTGAACGCTTGCAATTTCAAGGAATAGATACAGAAATAGTTAGTTGTTAGTTTTAGTTGTAGATTCAATATTCGTATTAATTTTTCTTTACTTTTTCTTGAAAGAAGGATGGTCATTTAAACTGTATCCTACATTTTTAAAATAAATTATTTTTAGGTTTAGCTAGTAGTATTTAAACCCTTCTAATGCATTTAGAGAAGGGTCCTGAAATTTGTCAAAAAGGTTTCCTTAGAACATGCACTTTTGCACCCTTCGAGGAGGTTTTGATGAAGGAATGGAACAAGATTTATTGATATCTACATTTAATATCTACTACTGATGTTCCACTTTTGTACTCTTAGTGGATGTTGGATTAAGAAGAGATAAATCATTATCACTTGAAGCTCATGAGTAGAACTAGTTATAAATGGTACTTCTATCTCTTAACTATTTCTACCTTTGTGTTAAAGTGATATTTATGTTCAATTGTTTATATGTTGATGTGTGAGTTCTTGAGTTATCATTTGGCACTTCTGTACGGTGATAGCTATTTATTTATGCTTAAATATATGAGTAGCTTATTATGTGATATGTTTTTCACAACTATTTAGTCTAACTTTTTATACGAATTGGTTTATCTCTATTGAATTCTTTTCTGATAATAGTTGAATGATATTTATTACCAATTGTTATTTGAAATTATTTTAGATCGCAAAAAGGAAGTATTTCATCCTGGGTTAGTGTAGAATTATATATTTATATTTATTAGAATACAATTGCATGTCATTAGATTAGAGTTAGAATAAAAGCATTTCACTTAGGAACTTTTAGAAAAGAAATATCAAATCTCAACACACACACACATAAATTGGGAAATTGGTCCCATATCCCAGTTGAACCCTCTATACTAAATGGGAAAGGAGCTTCTAAACAAGGTCCGACCGGGTGGGTATACCCCTTGTTGTTGACCCAATTTTTAGGGCTACAACAAGTCCCCAAACCCTTGAATATAGGCATCTTCATAGCATTCACCATACTGAATAGCCGAGGTGGAGGTCGAGGTGGTGGTGTAGGTGAGTGTGGTGGAGGTGATAGCAGAGGTGGAGTGGATGGATGTGGTATTCTCATAATACCCTAATCTATCACTTGTCATGCACCTTGGGGTGTCTTCAAATTATTACTTTCTTCACCACTATCAAATGCTTCCAACAAAGGGATGTACTCAACACTTGAATCTAGATATCTTTTGAATGGTCTCCAACTTCGTGTAGCTCCCATCAAGTCTTGTCTAAACATCAACTTAATGGCATAACCCATTTCTCACACAATAGAATCTTAATCCATGTTTTCAAAGACATCAGATACTTATCTCGTGGTACTTACAAAAATTGTATTAAGCTTTTCTATAACTAGCAAATGTATCAACCGTGAACTTAGTAATAAATCCACCCAAAATACTAACAATCCAATAATCGACAACCTTCGTGACCTTATTTTACAATCCTTTCAAATGCTTCACTAACTCTGGAATCCACACATTTGAGTTATCCAACTTATAAGTAGGTCGGCTATCCACCAATTTAGCCAACCATTCGTATAATTCACATTAGAAAGAATAAAATAAAATTTTGTGTCTGTTCGTCTACAAGTATCTCTGTAACCACTGTTCTTTTGATAGGTGCAAATTCATGTTTTCCTGGGCAACAAACTCATGCAGCTTCCAACCTATCCACTTTTCAATATCCTTATTAGTTGGTATCTACTTATGCCACATGACAGATTCCTCAGATAGATCCTGATCCCTGTAATGGAAACATTTGTGGGCTTCAGGGGGCATGGACCCAGGTTTAGAGTTAGTTGCGCTAACCAACAAAATTCTACACTCCTAGCCCTTTTAGCAACAACCCCATAGCACAGGATGTAGTCTCACCAAAGGTAGTATTAGGGAATGCTAGAATGAGGTTTCTGCATCCAAAGGACTATGTGGTGTGTTACTTTCAAACCTAGGGCTTATCTCAACCTTCACACACCCTAACCCTTAAAACCCACAGATTGCAGCAATTACAATTAGCAGGTTTATGCCCTTTTCCAATTACTCTAAACTTTGTTAACATCATATAAATACACAAATCTAAGTCTTCATGAATCTATTAATTATTGTTCCTTATTAATTGCATTCAACATATCCAAAATACTGCAAATTCGAAGAGAAGCAGTAATACACAGATACCTAGATAATTCTTCAGAACAAGCCTTTAGTATGCTTAGATGATCAATTATAGTATTTTTGAACACTGACCACATAGCTGCAAGGGATTTCACATTCAGTTACGATCTTACAAAAGTCTTCATGCATAGAGTTGTAGGAGCCTTCCCTTTCACCCAAGTGCAGAATAGAAAAAAAAAACTAAAACTTTAACTTCTATGATTTATGTTTCCTTATCTATCACTCTTCTATGACTTGTTTTTATATTATTCTTCATTACAGTACCATGGTCCTCGAACGATGGGTCGGTCAAAAAACAACTTGACTCTTAACAAAGTAAGGGGCTTTGACCTTCTAAAAGTCCCTTTGACTCCTATCGACCTCAGCTACTCACGCGCCACTGCTCAAAATGATGAGACTTTACAATATTTAACAAATCTTTACAACATTTGACCCCAAGGAACCCCGTCTCAATAGTACAACATGTTTATCAACCCTGTACAGTGAATACTGGTTGCCCACTTCATTGGTTCAAGCCTTGTGACACCCACCTCCTCATACTAGATTGATTTCAAGTATTTATCAGGTTCTAATTGTGGAGATTTCTTATGATCACCCAAATCCTAATCCTCCATCTTCAAAAACGGTACCCGGGCCAATAAGTCGCCCTCAATAGGTACTCCCTCTAGCAAGAATGGCATGAAAAAGATGAATATCAATGAGTCAGGGTCCTTGGTTACTTTTGTAGCTTGTTTTCTTGTGGATGTATATGGTGGCAACTGTTAAACTGGCTCTGCGGGCTCTACACTGATATCTTCAATCCCCATATTTAGTTCTTCTTTGTCCAGGTCCTAGGGTTCTGAAAGTTTTTATGTTTATCAATTTGACCCTTCTGATTATGCTTAGTGGGAATTTTTCGTGGTGATTTCTGAGCTAGGGCCTACTATGGCTTTTTCTGCTTTTTCTTTCTTGCGATGGAAGCAGTGGGTTTTGTGCTCGGTGACCTAAGTGTTGTAATAGGGACTGGTGTTGTTACAATCATGATATTTCCTAACCCTTTCTTCAAGAATTCTTACTCAACTTATGCCCCACATAGGTAGCTAGACATACAAAAATTCACTCCGCTCTTGAAGTGTAACAATGCCTAACAAATTTGCAAGAAACAAAGTGGCCAAGTGTGGAGTGGGGTGCAATATTTATAACTCGATTTGAATTCAAACTATCCATTTTGTGGTGTACTGAAAAAGGTATGTTTTTATCGATTATTTTGTCATATTTTCTTTAAAAATCATAACCTCTTTGCATCATGAACTAGGTAGATAATAAGAAATCATGACAAAACCTATGGGATTTATACACAACACAAAACTACTAATAATTGCCATTTCTTATGCAGGAAAAGGGAAAAATGAAAGATTTTCATCCCAAAGAAAAAGATAGGGCAATGTTAATTGTTGTCCCTTTGGCAGGGAACCACATGCAAACAAGGCGATCCAAATTGAAGCGTATCAGCCAAGGAAAGGAAAAGGAGATATCGAATGAGAACAAGAGAACAAATGGATAACTAGGAATTAACAATTTGGCGAATCCCTCAAGATCCTTTGATCGTGAGGAATGTTATCTTAACTATTTTTGCTTCATTAATATCTCCGCTCAGCTGTTATAAGAAGGGGTAGCACTGCTAGCCCAGGGGGATGAACTATGGTTATTTTCTATGTAACTTTTCTTTGAATCTGAAACTTTGGTCATCGACTCTCGTTGAGAAGTGATCCACAATAACTCGACTTTGATGTGTTAATATAAATCTGATTGCCATTCCATCTTTGATCCTGGAGTAATCTCAAGTGGTGTGTCCTTGGAGGCTAAGGGCCCGGCCCTGGTGGAACACTTGCTCCTGTACTATTATCTCTAATTCATGTGCAATTTTCATTAGTATCTTTGTTCAGTAATCTGATGTGTTTTGTTATTTTACATCACGGTCCTATTATATTTGATTTATGTTCAATTGAGTAATATTGTTCTTTGTAACAGGAATGTTGTATTGTTCATTCAGACGTTGTAATGCATTGTTGTTCCTTTAATCATTGATATAACATTGCTATCCCTTACAAAATGCTATCGTTGTTCAATTACAGAGTAACTATGTTGTATCATTCATAAGTTGGTATTACTATATTCATCTATGGTTTATGCTTAATCACGATTGTTGTCCAACTGACATTATTGTTCCATTACGAATTACAATCGTTATTCTTTATAACTGAGATTGATACCTATTGTATCAAAGTCAGATTACTGCTTCTTTTAATATTAAGTATGTCACATGTGTTATTCATGTTGGTTCATTGTACATTTACATTTGACTCTAGTTGTTGTTCTATATTTCATTCCCTATTAGTTGTCATTCTATTTCTGTTTGTTGTCTGATTTATTCTTAGAGTAAAGATTGCTATCCGATTTCTATAGGATATGATTTCTGCATTTATTTCAGTATATTAAGGGTTTGTTGTTTATAAGAACTAGTTGTTGTTCCATTTCTTAGTTGTTGTTCCATTTCGTAGTTGTTATTCGATTTCGTAGTTGTTGTTCCATTTCCTATTATTTATGTTATCATTGCTTTGGTGTGTAGAACGATCTGAGACTGTAGTGAGCATTGACATTCATTGTCTAGTTCCGAGGTTGATGATATGTTCCTTGATTATCTTTAGTTACATCAGTTTACAAAGGGATGAGTTACTGTTATTGTACCGTTGACTAATAATTTGCTTTAGTTTTTTACATGCATGATTTAAGACTTAAAGTGCTTTGCTGTAAGTAGATCTTGTTTTAAGCATCCGTTTACTCTTGTATTCTGAGCACTATACTACTAGCATTACTTTGACAAATGACCACCTGAAAATGAGTACACTCATTGAGATAACAAATCATTCCTGGATTGATAAGTTAATGTGAGGTAAATAGAGGTGAAAACGACCCTTTTTACTGCTCAACACATTCCCCTATTAATCCCTCTTAGAAACAGGATTTTGGTGGCAGATACTCCCATATTTGCACCTTAAATGCAATTCCCCCCTCCTTTGAGTGGAAAAATAGGCATCAAATCAACTGTAGTTGTTCTAGTGGGGTAGGTTGTGCGACAATCTACCTTGTGATGTGGCTACCTTGTCACAATTTCAATCTGCACCCTCTTCTGACACATTGTGCAACCTTCCTTCTTGGACAAAATTTTTCCTTAGCAGCATAGGTTATAGTCCTCCACTTTCTTTCAACTTCTAGAAGTTCTAAGACTTTCCTACATCCATGTAGTCAGGGTGTAGGGATGAGATCATCCCTATAACGCTTTAGCCGACTCCCATTAATCCTTCCCAGAAATACTTCCCAATTCATATTCACAAACTTAACTATGCCACTATCCAAAATGTCCTTAGTTATATATGCTACCATCTAGCGAATATAAAATTTCCCCGAAAACATGGTAAAGTTGTCATAAATTAGTACCAAATCATCATTTTTGAAGGTGTGATGCTTGATGTGTCAATCCTACCATGCCTTTTATATAGCTTTTTATACCTACAGTTGACAGCCAACCTGAAACCATTCTTCCTCTAATGCCAACAATTGCATGAGTCATTCCTCCATGATGTTGTGATATGCCATCGAGGTTATTGCTATGATTCTTAGGCTAGGCATTATGTATGGCATTAGCAGTACTTCTTCTTGTCTGTAAAACAATTGAAAGGGTGTTTGTCCAATCAATTTGTTACAACTTATCCTATAGGCCCATAGAACCACCGGTATGTGCACATCTCAACCATTCCTATTAGCATTTCATACCTCTGTTAGGGAATTCCTCAAGATCTTATTGTAAGCTTCCACAGAGCCATTCTCCTCTAGGTGATATGGCATTCTCTTCTGATGACACATTTGGAACTCCTCTATTAAAGTGATGATTGTCTCATTCTAGAATTGTGACCCTTTATAACTCATCATAATTTTTGGGCATCCAAACCTTGATAGAATAAACTCAAAAATGACCTTTGCAGTAGTTTCCTCTCTACAATCCTTCATAGGTTATGCCTTGGCTCACCTGGTTAAGTACTCTGTCGTAGTGATAATATAACTTCCTCCCATATTTTTCCCTAGTGGTTGAATAGGTCCAAGAAATTCAATAGCACACTTATCAAATTATTGTAATGTGACCCGTGGATTTAATTGTTGTTCATGCCTTCACGATAGTATCCTGATCCTTTGACACAGATTGCATGCACTGCAATATTCCTAAGAATCTTTATGTACTATTGGCCACCATAGTCTTGCACATAAGATCTTCTACATAGTAGCCTTCCCTGCATAGTGTTCTCTGATGACACCACCATGTGCTTCTGCTAGTTTACTGTGACGTTCATCATCAGGTACATATCGACTTAAGACTTATATAATTGTCTTGCAATCATAGAAAAATTGGCAACACTGACAACTGGTTCCTTATTTTGATATGTCGTATAACTTTTAGGAGCTACACTAGTAGATAAAAACTTAATGATGTCTGCAAAATGCTCATTCGCAACCCTAACAACCAGGAGTGAAGTGTCAGGTAATCCTTCCTCAATATTTGTAGGTTCTTCACCATTTCTGATCTGCGATAGGTGGTCTGGTCCAACATTCAATCTCCCTGGCTTCACTATGACTTCAAAATCATATTCTTGGAAAAGAAGAAATAACCTACATATCCCCCCCAACACAAGCTTATTCACTAGGTATTTCAAAGCAAAATGGTTCGTGTACATCTTAAAGTGCCCACCTAGTAGATAATGCCTTAAATTACCTAGTGCATAAACCATGGCCAAACCTTCACGCTCTTTGGTTGAGGAGTTTCTTTCAACATTAGATATTTTCTAAATAGTGAAGGTAATTGCCTGATCGATATCTCCAGCCCTTCGTTTTGTCAAGAGGACTCCCAACACTATGCAAGACACATCATTATGGACATGAAATTCCTTTCTCCAATTGGGGAATACTAGGATTGGTTACATAACCATCTTTGGCTTGAAAGTATCCAATATTTTATGAAAATTGTCCTCCCAACAAATCATAACATCCTTCTTTAATAGCTTCTCCATGGGTGTAGTGATCTACGCATAGCCCTTAATAAAATTCCTATAGTACCCAATATGACATAATGTTGTCCGTAGCTTCTTTACATTGCTAGGTTGCTTGAGATTGATAACGGCAACAATCTTAGCATGGTCTACCATCAATCCCTACTTACAAATGAAATAGCCTAACAATTTTCTATAAGGTACACATAAAATGCATTTCTTCAAGTTTAGAGGGATCTGCTACTTCCTATAGTTATCCAACATTAAGTGCAGACTAGAGACATGCTTCTTGACCATCCCAAAATTGTCCAATCGTCGAATTAAACCTCCAAAAAAATGTGAATGAACTCCTTGAATCCCATAACATCCTCCCTAGAGAAAAATAACAGGGGCATTTTTGAGTCCTAATGGCATAATTGTATACTCGAAAGACCCCTATTTGATAGCGATCTCAATTTGGTGGTATCCCAATAATCCATTTGTAAATGAGCAAGATTCTTGTCCACAAACATTCTCAAGAGCTCCATCTATAAAAAGCGTAGGGAATGGATCATGGCCACATGCATCGTTTAGCTTCCGTAAATATACACAAATCTTGATATTTCCCTTTGTTTTCTTCTCTTCGACCACCATGGGGCTGAACCACTTGGATTCCCCTACAGGCTTGCTTATTCTAGCTGTGATCATTTTATCAAGTTCCTATCATATATTTTCCTTGTATTTGGGTTTAATGGATATGTGCATTGCTTAATAGGCTTCAGATCGAGTTTTAAATTGATCTTCATTACCCCCAAATCTACTACTATCCCCTTCAAGTAGGAAAAATTGGTTGGAAATAAGTCTTGATATTCATGTAGGAATTCAACTACCTTATCCATTGTATCTTCATCCAAATAGTCGCCAATTTTCATGAATTTTAGTTATATCTTTGAGCCAATGTTCACCTCGTTTGTGTGCGTTGAGGATCTCTACGCTAGGTTCCTCAACTTCACATTGTCATTTTGATTAAGCATTATTAATATTCCTGAAACCCTCATCGGATTCTTTCATTGTAACATTGTAACATTCTAAGGCATGACAGAGTTGCATGCTCCAATGAGGATGTACCCACGTGATAGGTTCAACGAGTCTTTGAATGGTTGTTTCCTTAATCTCCTAAACTCCTTCATCAATGCATGCAAACCCATCTTCAAAACTGAACGCAAGAAAGAAACTTTCTTTCATCTCATCTGAGTTAGTGGTCCCTTGTCACAACTCTGTTTCTATATACCAGTTCTTTGGGATAACATCTAGGGTATGAACAACGATATGCACCCACTCAGGTTGACGTATTTCACACCATACCTTAGTCCACCACACCAGATATTTGTGCAGATCATCCTTCCCTGTGTATTTTTCAGTGGTTTGTGTATTCACATAGCCAAATCATAATCACATCATTCGAAAATATTCCTTACAATCACCAAAATTATCCCTATGTGTACCTCACCATCTAGCAGATGTAGCTCCTAATCTTAGACCTAAGGCATGTAACTAATGCTCGTCTGGTACATCCCTTTCAAAATGTTCAAGAAATATATTGACATCTCCCAAACAATCATAATAGGGTAACTTATGTACCTCAATAGATACACAGTGTAGAAATTTTAAAGGATGATTACATCACAGAATAGAGACACCATGCTACCTATTATGTGAGTTTTCTAACTCTTCATCTGAGTCTGATAGGTAGGAGTTGTCCTTCTCCTAGTTGATACTTCCATCTGTAGTAGGATTAATCCAATCTTCATTCAATGAAATTAAATTACAAATATGCTCAATGTCATCATATTGATAATAGTCATGATTTAGTTCTATGTATCACGAACCATCAGCTGGAGACAATGGACAATTACTCAAGTTTATTCTTCTCAAATACCATGCTTCGCTTCTTTAAGTTGATGATTCCATTCACGTTAAAGGCCCAATGAATCATTAGAAATGAAGGGTATCGATTATTATCATCGACGACCTTAATAACTTTGAAATCAACCACTGCTTTTTTCCCTTCAATATCTACAGTTACTCCATGCAGGGCCCCATCAAAGTTATCATCTGCTAATTTTTCATGAGAGTTTGAATTAGAGACCATTGAAACTTAGGATTTCCAATATGTTCCCAGGTATTCTTTGGCAGTACATTAACATCAGAGCCTAGGTATAGGATTACCTAATCTATTTCGAAATCACTGATTTGTGTAGTTAGTCGCATCTCTCTGCTGGCTCTTTTCTTCCTTTGGTTTACCTTATTGACCACATGTTGTCCTAGCAACAACTTATCCTTGCTAGCACAGTTGTCTATCAGCTTTTTCAATCCCTCTACAACCTTTTGATCCCGTAGTAGCTGCATACATGTTTTCATAAACTATTTCAACACTTTGGGATCTGACTCTTGGGCTCTAGTAACATCTTTAGGTTTATCCTTTTGTGAGGCTATCAACATCAAGTTCTGAGATGTAGAAGCACGTAGACTCATAAAATTCTCCCTTGCCTCCAAGAATTCATCTCTTTCTGTATGTAAATAAAACCCATCATTCTTTTCACCAGCTTTTCCAAAACATCACTCTAATTCTGGTTGTTTTCCTTCAACATTTTCTTCAGCAATGGCTACACTACTTCATGTCACTATGTTGACAATGGGATCGTCTTCTGTTCGGACAGGGTCCCTTGAGGTCATTTTTTAAATTTTTTTTTTTAATTTTGTAAAGTATCCACATTTTGAGGAGTGGAGCATGAAGGTCATAGGATTGAAAGGGGTTTTGGCATGGTCAAAGCCCCTTAGTTAAGAATTTAAGTTGTTTTGTCACCCTTGGTTCACTAACCATGGTATTGTAAAGAAATATGCTTTAAAAAAACTCATAGCGAGTTATAGGAAGAAATAAATCGTTGAAGATCTATGTATGCGAAAGTGATCTAAGTGAGATGAGCTTGTTTACTGTGCTTAGGTGAAGGGGAAGGCTCCTACAACTATGTGCATGAAGACCTTGGCCAGTCTATAGCTAAGTGCATGGGACCCTGCAGCTATGTGCATAGGGAATAAAGAGTCTCTAACAGAAGGATTAAACATAATAAAGAATATTTGGAGAAATATATGTCTATATGTGACTTTATGTTTACTTTTTCATTTTCTGTGTACTCGCTCTATTTTCTACAATTATGATAAGAAACACTCAATTGATGCATGAAAGTAGTAGATGTATTAGTTACTTGATGTTATGAATTTTTAAATCAATCGATGCATAGTTAGAA
Source organism: Pinus taeda (assembly GCA_000404065.3). Classification (NCBI taxonomy): domain Eukaryota; kingdom Viridiplantae; phylum Streptophyta; class Pinopsida; order Pinales; family Pinaceae; genus Pinus; species Pinus taeda. The sequence continues at coordinate 78,261 of APFE031443180.1, forward strand.
GTTGTATAAGTTATCATACTTTCAACATTTCAAGGGTTAGGATTTTTGAAGGTCAGGATAAGGCCCTAGAAGTAACATAAACCTATCAAACAAGCCTCTGGATGCAAAAACCTAATTTTGTCATCCTTGAATACTACCTTGAGTGAGACTGTAGCCTTCACTACACAGGTTTTTACTGAAAGGGTTGGCCTTCTAGTGTTTTGATGGTTGGCACAGCTAAAAAATGGATCTGTTGTCGGGACCAAGATCTGTCTAAGGAATGTGTGATGTTGAATAAATGGTTCCCAAGTAAGAAGGAAATCAAGAAGTGGATAGATCAGAAGAAACACAAATTTGCAGCTGAGGGAAACGTGAATCTGCACATGTCTAAGGAAGAGTAATTGAATAGATGCCTATATACAGATGAACATGAAATTTTCTTCTACTCATTCCCATCCTAATTACACTAGTAGTTGTCTAAATTGGTGGATAGTCAAGGTACATGGAGGTTGGATAACCCTATCATGTGGATGCTAGGGTTGGTAAGGCACTTGGAAGCTTAAGAAAACAAGATCGTGAGGGCTGTCGATTATTTGATCGATACCATTTTGGGTGGATTCATCACTGATTTCATGATCGATACATTTGTTAGTTATAACAAAGTTGAATGTTTATTTTTCAAAGGGCCAAGAGGTAAGCATATAAAGTGCCTGAAACCTTGGATCAAAATGATATTGTGTGAGAAAAGGGTTATGTCATTGAATTAATGTTTCAAACATATTTGACGGGAGCTACACGAAGTGGAATGTCGTTCAGAAGAGATCTAAATTTAGGTGTTGAGTACCATCCTCTGTTAGGAGCATCTGATAGTGATGAAGAAGGTTGTATTCTGAAAACACCTCTAGGTTCATTGCAAATGGTAAATCAAAGTATTGTAGGAATAACACATCCATCCACTCCACCTCTACTATCACCTTTGCCTCACACACCTACATCTACACCTCCACCTCCATTATTCAACATGGCCAATGCTATGAACATGTCGATATTACCAAAATACCCTAAACAATTTTGGTTTGTAGTTGATGCTCTATTGAAGTCACAATAGATTATACATGATGACCTTGCTATAAAATTATATATTACAGAGCAATGGAACACATAAAATAGTGTAGAAATATAGACACAAAAAATTCATAAAACAAGAGAGACACAAATATACATCATTCACCAAGTTTGGGCTACATCCACGGAGAAACAATCAATCCTTCTCTTATGATATTATCCATCAAACTGAAGAGATATAACCTACAACAGATCCATGGTAACTCCCTCTTCACTCTCAATCTCCTCTCTTCTCCTCACTCTGAATACAAATCTACATAGACACAATACAATTCCCTCATATATAGTGAGGGGTTGCCTTTTAGGGAAAAAAACCCTAAATTAAACATAACTTATATTGTTAGATCATCTACCTAATGAATTGCCCAGGTTGGCTAGAAATTAGTAGACTTTTACAAGGTAATTTTATATCTATTTTTAGCTTTGGGGGTGCTACCCCCGAACCCTTGCTGGGGGACCTCTGGCCTCCGGACCCCCCAACAAGGGGGGATTAGCCCCCACACACCCCCATGGGGGGACAAGTCCCCCCACGTGGAGGGGTGTACAGTATTCCTAGGGTATATATCTAACTGAAACATTTGAATACAAAAGACAACTAGGCTCCACACCCAACAATATCCCTCTTATAGACTCATTATAGCAACTCCATCGTTGCTTCATTTGCTAGAAAATGACTTCACTTTGGACCTGGTTTTTTCTCATCTTCTTCCTCATACTTGAAGACCAATTGAAACTGAGTAGATTCTTAGTTTCTCCCTAGTTACAACTTTTGTTAACATATCTGCATGATTCTGGCTACTGTGTATCTTTTCTAGCTTCAATTGTCCATCTTCCAATGCTGACTGTATGAAGTGGTACTTGAGTTTTATATGCTTAGTCTTGGAATGAAATGCAGAGTTCCTTGAAATATGTATGGCACTCTAGCTGTCACTGTATAACCTGCCGAACTCCTGCTTCTTACCCAATTAATCCAGAAATCTTTGTAACCAAATAATTTCTTTACTAGCCTCTATAGCAGAAACATACTCTGCTTCTGTTGTTGAGAATGCAACAACACTTTGTAGTTTTGAAACCCAACAAATAGTTCTTCCACCTACAGTAAATACATATCCTGTGGTGCTCTTCCTGTTATCTCTGTCACCTACCATATCTCCATCAACATATCCATGTAGAGAAATGTTTGAACCACCAAAGTATAATTCTTGATTTGTTGTACCTCTCAAATACCTGAGAATCCACTTCACCACCATCTAATGTTATTTTCCTAGATTGTTCATGTACCTACTTACAACTCCCACTACATGTGCAATATCAGGCCTTCTGTAGACCATTGCATAAATTAAGCTTCCAACTGCTGATGCGTATGGAAGTTTAGGTATATGAGCCATTTCTTCCTGAGTCTTGGGACATGCCTCCTTACATAATTTGAGATGGCTAGCAAGAGGTATACTAAATGGTTTTGCATTCTACATATTAAACCTTTTCAACAAGTTTTCTTTGTACTCACTTTGAGACAATTTTAATTTTCAATTATTCGTGTCTCTAGTTATTCTCATACCAAGGATTTGTTTTGCAGCACCCAAATCCTTCATTGCAAATGAGTTTGCCAATTTCCTTTCAAGCACATTTATTTCCTGCATGTTAGAACTTGCAATAAGCATGTCATCTACATACAATAACAATATAATATAGCTTCCATCATTTTTCCTTTTGAGATAAACACAATGGTCAGAGTGACATCTAGTATAACCTTGTTTAAACATAAACCTGTCAAATTTTAGATACCACTACCTTGGAGCTTGTTTTATGCCATACAAGCTCTTCTTCAATGTGCACACTAGTTTCTCCTTCCCTTTTACCTCATATCCTTGTGGCTGCTATATATATATCTCTTCCTCCAAATCCCCATGGAAAAAGGTTGTCTTTACATCTAACTGCTCAAGATGCAAATGTTCAACTGCTACTAGACTTAGAATAGTTATGATTGAAGTCATTTTCATAACAAGAGAAAATATCTCATCAAATTCTATATTGTTTTTCTATGCAAACCCTTTCACCACAATTTTAGATTTATACCTTTTTGTACCTCCATCTTCTTCCTTCAACATGTAAACCCATTTATTTTGCAATGTTGTTTTACCTGCAGGCAACCTGACTATGTCCCAAGTCTTGTTATGTGCTAAGGAGTCCATCTCTTCTCTCATGGCTTGCTCCCACATCTTCCAGGTTTCTACCCGCAGTTCTTCTTCATAACATTCTGATTCAATAGAATCAGTCAACAATACATAATATAATGAAGGAGATTATCGTTCAGGGGGTCTACTTATCCTGGTAGATCTTCTAACACCACTTTCAGTTGTATGAAGTGCTTGTTGCTGCTGTGGTTATTTTTCTAGCTGTTGATGATTATGATTTTTAGGCACCATCACTTTTCCTATGATATCGTCAAGCAAAGTGTATTCTTTATTTTCTTTTTCCTGTTTCTTTTCCTACAACTGATTGTTATACAAGACCTTTTTATTGAATATTACATCTCTACTGCTAATGATTTTGTGATTTTCATAATCATATAAGTGATAACCAAAGTCATTAACATCATATCCAATAAAGGTTCATTTCTTTGATTTTGCCTCAAGCTTTGTCCTATTTTCCTTATTAATGTGGACAAAGGCTTCACAACCAAATGTCTTTAAAAATGAGTAGTTTATCTTTTTACCTATCCATGCCTCCTCTAGAATACCACCATCCAAGGAACTTGAAGGCCCTCTATTTATTAGATAAACAATAGTGTCTACAACATCTGCCCAAAATTGTAAAGGAAATCCTGCATGCAATCACATGCACCTTGCACATTCCATGATTGTCTTGTTCATCCTTTCTGACACACCATTTTCTTATGGTGTTCCTGGAACTGTCTTCTCTCTGTGAATTCCATTCTCTAAATAGTACCTATCAAACTCTTTGCTGCAATATTCAACTCCATTATCCGATCTGTGACACTTCAACCTTTTCCCTATCTCATTTTCAACAAAAGCTTTCCATTTCTTAGAAGTATCAAATACATGAGATTTATTTCAAATAAATAAATCCAGGCTTTTCTGGTTACATCATCAATAAAAGTAACATAATAATGAGAGCCACCAAGACATGATATCTGAGCAGGTACCCATACATCTATATGTGCAAGCTCTAATTTTTTGCTCTTCTATTCTTCCCAACTCTAAGGAATCTGACTCTCTTTTGTTTTCCATAAACACAATTTTCACAGAATTTTAAATCAGCATGCTTCAAACTTGGCAACAAATTTCTTGAATGAAGAATCTACATCCTCTTCTCACTCATGTGCTCGAGCCTATGATGCCACAATGCCATAGCTTCTCCTATAGAGGTTAAAACATTAAAAGAATTAGAAATACCGATGCACAAATACAACGTACCAACCTTTCCTCTTTTTGCTATTACCAAGGATCCTTTAGTGACCTTCTAGGTTTTATCTGTGAAAGTATTGATTCAACCTTCACCTCCCAACTGCCCTGTTGAAATTATATTTTTCTTCAAATCTGAAACATGCATTACCTCCTTCAATATCCATTGATTTCCATTTTGTTGTTTTATGAAAATTGTACCCATTCCAACGATTTTACAAGGTGTATCATCACCCAATCGAACCTGTCCAAAATATCCTTAAACATAATCATGAAAATGTTTCTTATCAGGTGTGTCATGGAATGAGACCCCTGAATTTACCACCCAGGCATCAATACTATTTTCTAATGAAATAATCAAAGCATCTTGCAACACATCATGTGTTGAATTCGCTTCATGATTACTTTCTTGCTATGCATCTCCTTCTTTTCCCTTTCGAGGCTTGCAATCTTTCTTTAGGTGTCTATTATTCTCACATTTCTAACACATTATCCCTGATCTGGACTTCGACCTACCTTTTCTTGACTTACTGCGATATCCTGGCCTCTTTCCATTTTTCTTCTCCTAGTCTCTATAGTCAGAGCATTGCCTGATGTCTCACCAGAGATTTTCTGTTGCATTTCCTCACTAAGGATTGCATTGACAACATCGTCTAATTTTAAAGTACTAGATCTAGAGACAGAGTTACTAATGGCCATAACAGAGCCATTCCAACTTTCTGGCAATGAGGAAAGAAATAGCAAAGCCCTAACTTCATCATCAAAATTTACCCCTACAGAACTTAGCTGACTTGTAACTATATTAAAATCATTTAAATGGCCTACAACAAATCCACCTTCTGACATCTTCATATTAAATAATTGCTTCATAAGGAATACCTTATTTGGGGCCAAGGCTTTTTCATATAGTTTGGCCAATGTCGACATTAAACCCTCTGGTGTCATTTCTTTTGAAATATTAAATGATATCGATGCTACTAGGCACAACCATATTATTCCAAGTGCCTTCTTGTCGAGAATATGTTATGAAACCAGCTCAAGCAAAGATAGAAAAGATAGATCAACGCTTTAGAATTTAGCCTCTTCAAGGGGGAAACCTCCTTTATATTACATAAATAAACAATTCTTGGATGATACAAATGAAAAAACCTCCTTTCTATATATAGGAGTCTAAGGGGTCATAACATAATCAGAGCCTACATCACAATAATAATGTAAGGGCACAATAATAACAATAGTGGGCTTCTATGGGGCACAATAGGGGCACAACAATATTAATAAGGGGTACAACTACAATAGTAATGGGGTAATCACTAGTATTATGGGGACCCACCATGCCCCTCTCTTTCAATAAAAGTGTTGTACTCAATGCTTGAGTAGTTTTGGATGCTTCTGTATAAAATTCTCATCCTCCCATGTGGAATCTTCAGCAGATAAGTTCTTCCACTTGATAAGATACTCTGAAATTGATCAATTTCGTAGTTGTCGAGTTCTTGTTTCTGTCACTGCTTCTGGTTCCAATATAATTTTTCCTTCCTCGTCAAGTTCTGGTAATATTGTCTGAACTGGTAGCTTGTCACCTATAACCTTCTTTAAACGTGAAATTTAGAAAATTGGGTGCAATCGAGAAGTTGTAGGAAGATCTAATTTGTATGTCATAGTACCAATCTTTTGCAACACCTTGTATGGACCATAATACTTTGGTGATAATTTATTATCCTTCTTAGCTTGCTTGAGGGACATTTTCTTATATGGTTGTAGCCGTAGGAATACCCAATCACCTACATCAAAACTTCTTTCGCTGCGATGTTAATCTGCCTGTTGTTTCATTCTATTCTGTGCCAACACGAGGTTATCCTTTAAGAGTTGGAGGACTTGTTGTTGATGTTTGATGTGATGTTCCACTACTTGAACCTTAGAATTTTCTCTTAAATATGATGTGATGGATGGTGGGTGATACCCATAAAGAGCCATAAATGGTGTTTTTTTTGTTGCTGTATGGAAGGAAGTGTTATACCACCATTCAACCAGAGGCAACCATTTGACCCATTGTGTCTGTTTATCAGATACAAAGCAACGAAGATATCCTTCCAAACATTTGTTTACTATCTCAGTTTGCCCATCAGAATGAGGATGATAAGATGAGCTATGAGCTAACTGAGTACCAAGACAAGAAAATAATTCTGTCCAAAAATTTCCAGTGAAAATGGGATCTCTGTCACTTACAATAATCTTTGGGTTTCCATGTAGCTTTTGAATTATTTCCATAAATGCACTAGAAACTGTACTGGCTTTAAATGGATGTGATAATGCACAAAAGTGTGCATACCTGGTAAGTCCATCAACTACCACCATGATGACACTCTTTCCCTCAAACTTGGGTAAACCTGTGATAATATCCATTGAAACCTCCTCCCAACATTGGCTTGGAATGGATAAAGGTTGTAATAGACCCGATGTCTTAATTGTTTCAACTTTATTTTGCTGGCAAACCAAAAATTCCGCCAAAAACATTTGAATATCTGATTGAAGGCCCTCCCAAAAAAATTCCTTCTTAACCCTGTGGTAAGTTTTTGAAAATCCCAAGTGCCCTCCTAAGGGAGAAGTGTGCAATTCCATAAAAATCTTTTGTTTTAGCTGGGAATTCTTATAGAGGTATAAGCGATCTTTGTACCATAATGAATCATTTTGCCAAGTAAGTGTATCCGACGTACCAGAATCTTGTTGTAACTTTCGAATAGGTTCCCACACTTCTTCATCATTCTTACATTCCTCCCTTGCTTCATTTATCCAATCTGGTTGGATAATAGAAATGGCACACAACAATGCTTCCACA
>APFE031443181.1:0-15865 GCA_000404065.3 Pinus taeda
TTAATTTATCATTGGTCTCACAGTAAGGATTTTTTTGTGAGATTTTCTGGTAGAATATTCCCTCCTGTTGCATTAATAGGGAATTGAGGTTGACTGCTTCTTTAATGAATTCTTCAATTTGCGGGTTGTCTATGAGTTTATCCACTACAGCTTGCATTTGAAGAATTTGTGCATCCTTTTCTGATAAATTGGCTTGGCGTTGTACTCTCATCTGCTCGAATTCCCTTTGAAGTTGGGCTACTTGTAATTATGCTTGTTGGTTAGTTTTTTCTTGGGCTAATTGTTGTTCTAGTAGCAGAATTTTATGTTCCTTTTCCTTCAACAGCATTCGGACTTTTGTTGCCTTATCGATGGTGGTTGTGGCATAAGCTCCTGCGAATTCCAACAACTTTGTGAGATTCCATGATGGGTCAATAGGTGTGTCCTTCCACACAATATTCATTGGTTCATTTTCTGGAGTTGTAATAGCCATGGAATCCAGTTTTCTTTTCTTCCTTTGTCTTTTGACTATAACCTTATGAGTAGGACTGTAGAATATATCTAATGGAGGTATTTCCTCAGATCTTAAGACAATTTTGGAACTAGGAACAACAAGAATAATCTCAATATCATAGGTATCTATAGCTCCTTCCCCTGTTGTTTCTAGATTTTATTTATGCTGGGTTTTCTTGGGAGTTTTTAGCTCAGATGTTTGCTCAAGATTTATGTATGTATGGAGACTTTTATTGAACTTCTCCCATTCGTGTTCCAGGTCAATGATTGGAGCTTTACCTGATTGATTTGAAGTAGAAGCAACCTCTGCCTGCTTCTTTGCCAAAGCCTGCTCGGATGTCTCCTCTATACTTTCAGTTGTGTCTTTCTCAGACTCTTTATTTGTGTTTCCTCCTCCATTTTGAGACTTTCACTCTGATCTGACTCATGAGTCAACTTCTCTTGGGTTTCTTCTTCAAAATTTTCTTTGGAACTTCCCTCCAAGCTTATGCTAGGAGCTGGCTCTCTTATTGGTTCAATCTGCAATAGGTCCAATGGGACATTTAACAGTCTCTTATTTCTATACACGTGGAAAGCATTAATATCTTCCGGGGTCAACAGTAGTGATGCCATATGTAGAACTTGTGAAAATGTTTCTGCTTGTAGGAAGAGGTCATCAAAGGCATCCTCTTCATGGGTGAATTGTTTTACTTTTACCATAGTAGTAAATTCCTTAACAATGTGATTTCGGTCGTATTGCCTTCGGGGAACTGTAACCAATTTTAGAGACATAATAATATTTGCTTCCTTTACTTCATGTTCATAATCATGTAGTGTGAAAGCACCACATTATAATGGGAAAGTTTTCTGAATGGCTTTCTTCTGCTCTTTCATTCCTCTGGTTAAACCACCTTCCCCTGTTGTTTGGTAGGCTATTTCTGTGGCCAAAAGTTTGTCGGGGACGTAATATGGGAGGACATGTGGAGAAGAAATGCTCCCAAAAACTCTAATGTAAGTGAATGTCCCTTCCCCAAATCATTTGGCTACTGGAAAGGTATCTACTTCGGCCTCTTTAGGAAACGTAGGGATTGTTCTATCAAAAACTACTTTATGAATAGGAAGCATAACACCTTGAAAATTTTTATAAAAATGGGGGTGGAATTGGGATTCCCACAAAATTTTATGGTATATATGGATTGGAAGTGGGTTTTGTACAGTCCACTTCCATCCCATATTTGGAAACTAAGAATTAAAACAAATTGCATCCATAACAAAAGCACTAATAAAGAAGGGGGGAAATTCCTTAAAGAATGACTTCTTTTTCTTCTATATTCCATAGTGGCATTCTCCACATTGTCTGATAAAATTTGAGCCCAGTTCATAATCATTGCATTAACTACTACATCTATTAATGGGATCCATTCCATGGAAAATTTGGTGCTATCAGGTCTACCAAATAACCTACACATCATTGTTGTTGCGGAACTATGGGGAGGGTAATTGATGCCATTGAGTACATACCATATTTATCTCATTTGAGTTTTCCTCTGCTTTATCTCCAATTATGCGTAACATCTTACAGGTCCTCGTTCTCTTTGGCAAATTTCTCAAGGAACTCTTTGTTGTAGAGCTTTTGAGGCTCTGGTAACTAGTACATTAGTTGTAGGTTGTCTAGTGAGAAATACCCCTTGACCTGTTGCCTTTTATTCTTAAAGGTTCTGTCTGGGATGTCTACCTCATCAATTACCCATTTTATCATATCCGTGTATGGTATTATCTTCAGTATTGCATCCATTTGGTGTAAGAATGAATAGGTTGTCTCGAAATAGGAGGCATCAGATGACTCCTGGGCATCAGCCGTAGCCTTTGTTACCAGTTACCTCGGCTTCTCTTCTTTTAATAGGTTATACATGGCTTCCCATGTCATGGTTCCTCCTTCCTTACTGCATGTGGTGTTGGAGAAAAGCAGTACCATGTCTAATTTCTCATATGCATTCACGATTGCCTTTTTCGCCATTCTTTCTAACGATGTTTTGTGCGAAGGTTTCCTGAAATGGATAAATCGAAGTTATCGGATAAACACAAAGTGAGAATGCCAGTGAGAATTAAATGATACAGTTAACCTCAAAAGGTGATAAGAAATGAGCTTTAATTCAAAACGTAGATGAAAAGATATCAAATCACGTCAAGCTGATCTTAACATAAATGTCATTCAATTTATTAAATACCCACTAAGGTTTCTTATCATTGTCTTTATTACTCGTTTAAACTATTGCATCACAAATGGGAAAGGGAAGATTTTAAGGTGGTGAGTTTAAAGTGAAAAATGTCGATAATGTGATTGCCATAAGATTATCACAATATCGCAAATCGCACTATCGCATTTTCAGTTGTGTGTTTCTCCAGAGTTGTTTAAAATTATGCGAGATGCGAGGTGAACAGCATACTTTTCGTTGTTTAGAGCGTACTTTTCCTAAATGAATAGTTATTTCATAAAGTGCATTTTTACTAAGCACCAGACTTAACTTGTAGCTTAAAACATTTGTTTTTATCCGGTCTGGGTTCTATCGCACTTCGCAAACTTTTATAGTTCACAAGATTGTCTTTTAAATAAAGTGTCGCAATGCGACAAGTATTGGCTCACTCTAGCGCAATATCGCAGTTCGCATATTATGACAGGCTTTGTGATTTGCATCTCTTGTGAAAGCTGATATGCGATTGCGATAAGCGCTTCATTTTACAATGAATACCTTAAGTCTTAGCTTTGAATGAAAAGTATAATGACATTCTAAGTTTATTTCGGTGATCCCTTCCATTGAAATTCACGCATACTGGTTGTTAATTAACCTTTGACACACTTGGTCCTGCGATATGCGATAAAAGCGAGATTTTCTAGTCTTAAAAGGATTTGACTTGATATCTTAATTTATTTCTAAAAAATTAAAAAGAAAGAGCCTAAGTGCTAAATTTTTCTTAGAGGGTTTTTAATAAGGGGTCCTCATTTATTAATAGAATATTAAATATTAAATCACTAGATGGGGGCGGGTTGTTGAATAGCACAACAATTGGCGATTCAATGGAAGAACCAATTATCTCTGATAGTTTTTTGAAATTTCTAAAACTTCCAAAATAAAGATAGTTCAGAAAATAGGAATTACATAAAATCTAAGATAAGTAACATTTCTCTAAATAAGAAAACAAAATCCACTTAATTATCATCCATTTGATATCCTCTTTAAAATGAAAATTCCTTTGTCTACATCAGGCTTTACTTGGTTTTAAAGATAAAGTAGGGGGCTCTTACAGATTAGATTTAGATGTACTCATTTGTCACAGGTAGAGCCTTTGCTACCAGCAGGCGTCCATGGCCTCGACAGGGTTACCTTTTAACCATGAATGATTCGATATATCGTCCAGATAAGGGTGCAATTTTTAGAGATAAATTCATATTCATATACTTACTCTTTATCCTTTCTTTTTTGAACAATTTTTTTTTTCTACTTAAAGGCCATTGTCTTGGTTTGGTGCCAAAATTGACAAGTGTTGGCTCGTGATGAGACCCCTTGTATTTTGATTAAAATAATCTCAAGCCATTACCCTGTCTTGATATGCAGTATTGGTAATGTCAGTTTATTATTTCCCTATGAACATGGTAAGTCAACTCTTGATGAGACCTCTTATCCTTTAAGTTTAAGTATATTTTAAAATTACACTCTAAAAAGAGAAAAGTTTACTAGATGGGGAGAATCTTGGACTCTTTAAGAGTTTCTGGATGACAATTATAGAGTTAAAGATGCTTATCTGCAGAGAGTCTTTACTTCGTTAAAGATGCTTTTCTTGACTGATGGTAGAACAAAGGTCTTTTTATAAAGTTGAGGTTTTACAAAGGACAAATGATTTTGGTGGAAAACAAGCAGGTTTCAGAGAAATAGAACTTAACTTATGTCCCAAATGTGAAAATTATCTTCTCAACAATCTCTACTTATACAAGTGAAAAGATCAAAATATAAAAGAGATTATTATTGAAAGGCCAAAAGTAAATGCTATTTAACCTTTTTTTTTCCTAGAAAAGTAAAGGCAATAATGTATAAGGGATAGAAGATGTTATCTTCTATGAAAAATATTTCTTCAAAATCTGCCCATTAATAGGTAGAGAATATCTCTTGCATGATAAATCTTGCAATAAAAAGGTTGATGGGATTATTTTTTCCGCAATCGGAAATGGGCCAAGCCACATTCTTTGGAATTTGGCATGCTTACCTTTTTACGCATGTGCTTTATCCCACTTCAATACTAGGTCTCCGAGTTAAAAGGATTAAGGACTTATAGGATTTGCATCAAATGAAAATTGGACTAACTATTGATGATGAACATGTATGGTTTTGGCTTTGTCTCTTTCTTCTTCGAGCTTGAGAATTTGTGTTTGCCTTAATTGCATAGAAGAGGAAGGAGTTTCTTCAATAAATTGAACCACAGCTAGAGAGGGAATAGCTACATTTGTAGGGAGAACAACCTCTTTCCCATAGACCAAATTAAAAGGAGAAGTGCCTATTGAGGCCTTTTGTATTGTTCAATTTGCCCATAGAGAAAATGCTAAATATTTATGCCAATTTTTCTAACTTTGATCAACAATTCGTTTGATGATCCTTATGAGATTTTTATTTGTAGATTTGGCTAAACCATTTCCCTGAGGATAATAGTTAGCAGAATATTTAAGTTTAAAACCTCTTTTAAGAGCAAATTGTATCATAACATTGCCTATGAAATAAGATGCATTGTCAAACATGAGGGCAGTTGGTAGACCATATCTGGTAATAATAAACTAGTCAATAAATTCAGTGATGTTTTTAGAATTGGCTACCTTAAGTGGAATTTATTCCACCCATTTTGTGAAGTAATCAGTTATTGTAAGGATATATCTATGCTACATTGAAGAGTGAGGAACGATCTCACCTATTATTTCCAATCCCCATTGTTCAAATGGTTGTTCAATGTTGACTGGTTGCAATGTAATGCGGGTTTCCTCTGTCTTCCAGTCGTTGTTTGACAAATTTTACATTTCCTTACATGTTCATGTTCATATTTGAATAAGGTTGGCCAATAATAGCCAGCATGTAGGATTTTATGTGTTGTTGTGTCTCCTCCAAAATGTCCATGAGCTGGTCCATCATGGAGTTCCTACAAAACCTTTTTTGCCTCAAAATTTTCAAGGCATCTAAGTAAAACATAATCATAATTCTTCCTAAACAAAACATCATTGGTGATTTCATATTGCTTAGTCTCTATCCTCAAATCCCTTTTTCTTTTATAATTGAGTTGCATAGGGGCATATCCATTTTTCAAATAAAAGATGATATCATCATATTTAGATTCGGTATCATTGAGGCTCACCTCACATATTTGTATATCATCACCTGAATTTTGTAGCTTTGGTAAGTTGGATGCTCCTGGTAGCATTCTATAAAAATCTTGACTTTTAACAATTTTAGCTGGTCTGCTCTCAATGTCATATTCTTGCAGTGTTGTTACCAAAATTTCTCTTTTCTCACCTACTTCTCTTTGCATTAGAAATTTCTCACCGTTGAGAATGGGACTACTAACTTAGTGTGAGTTTTGAGAAGAAAGGGTATGAAATGCTTTATTGATTTGAAAATAGCAAAAGCTTATTTTTCAACATCTGGATAATTTAATTCAACCCCCTGCAAATTGGAACTAAAAAGGGAAATTGGTGCTTCGATTTTGTCATCATTGATATGTGTCAATATAGCTGCATATGATTTCTCAGAAGCAAATGTATATAAAATGAAATGACTAGAAAATTTAGAAGTTGCTAAAGAGGGAGAATTTATGATTTCTTGTTTGATCAGATTAAAAGCTTCATGCTCAATATGTCCCCATTTAAAAACAGAATTTTTCTTAATCATAGATTGGAGGGGTAAAACAATTCGTGAAAAGTCAGGGACAAATCTCTTAACAAAATTTATCTAACCTAGGAATGATTGCATGGATTTTTTATTATGAGGCAAAGAGATTCTAGAAATTTCTCTTATCCTATCAGGATCAATGTGAATCCATTCATTAGTTACGATAATCCAAGAAGTTTTCCTTCACTCAAAGAAAAGAAATATTTCTTTGGATGTAGAGAAATTCCATATCTATGACAATGCTCAAAGATTTGTTTTAAATCCTTTAAAAAATTATTGCACTTTTTAATACACAGTTATGTCATCTAAATAAATTACCACTGATTTATTTACCAAACCTTTGAAAGCTATATCCATGGCTCTCTGAAATGTTGCACCGACATTGATTAACCCAAATGGCATCTTTTGGTAGTCATAGGTTCCCCATTTGGTTCGAAAATGTGGTCTTTAGCCGATCATCTGGATGTACGAGAATTTGATTATAAGTTGAAAATCCATCTAGAAAAGACATAAGCTCTGAGCCTGCAACTGATTATAGTATTTGTTCCATAGGAGATAATGGAAAGTTGTCCTTCTGACAAGCTTTGTTGAGACTGCGAAAGTCTATACATATTCGAATATCACCATTTTTTTTTATGACTGGAACAAGGTTAGAAACCCACTTTGAATGCCTGACAAGAAAACTTATTTTGGCTTAGAGAAGCTTATTCAATTCAGATTTGATCTGATTTTCTAAACTTGGATGAAACTTTCTCAACTTTTGTTGTACAACCTTTTCATCGGATATCATGGGAATGGTATGTTGAATGATGGAAGTGTCATATGTCTTAAGATCTTCATAGTTCCAAGAAAAAACATTTTTGTATTTATTTAAAAAATGAATAAAGGCTAGTCTTTCATTAGGTGTAAGACCAAGTCCCAAATTAATATTTTGAGGTTTAAGGTCAGCTCCAAGATTAACTAATTCAAACCTCAAAGTTGAACTCTGAAGTTTTGAGTTAGTAAGTTTCTTGAATCTGTCCTTAATATCATATAAATATTCTAGCTTAACCACATATTTAGATATGGAATTTGCATTTGTTTCTTGCTTACGTTGGTTGTCATGTTGATATTCATCTATTATCTGGTCATCATAAGAGCCTTCATATGTTAGAAAATTTATGATATCTGGATCATTATTAAAAACTCATCAATTGGTGATATTGTCGGGAATAAAATGCCTAAAAATTAATTCAATAGAAAAGTGATTAGGGCTATAATCCCCTGGTGGAATGAACGTGGATGCAACGTTAGCCAAAATATCAGCACTTGCATTTTAAAGTCTTGGAATCAAGGAAATGTTAAATGTTGTAAAATGGGAGGTGAGGTCCTGGACTAGTGATTAATAATGTTTCAAATGTCCAGAGAGACAGTGTATAGTATTCCTCACTTGTTTAATTACAATTTCTGAATCTCCAACACTTGAAGATATATGATATCAAGGTCGATGGATATTTGTACAACCCTTGAACTAATGATTCATATTTGGCAGTGTTATTTTTGCATTTGAATTCAAGTATGCATGCTAACATAGTTTTCTTCCCCTTCGGGACTAATCGATATGCAACCTGCTCCAGCTCCATCGTTAGATTTAGATCCATCAAAAAATAATTTCCAAAATAAAGACACAACTACAGGCCTATCTACAAAATTTATACACTTAGAAGAATTTGTTTCAGAATAATTTTCATCTTGTGATATAATAGAGTTTTCCAAAAAGGGTGAAGTATTTGCATTAAAATTGTCTAGAAATGATTCAACTGAGTAATTTCTAATGATATTGTTGTTGTATGGGTTGGGCTCATTTTCTCCCTCCAATTCTGTAACGATATACTTTTGATGTTTCTCATGGTCAACCCTTATTTGATTCGGCTTACCGTTATAAGGAAGCCACAGATGGGACTAGTCGGTTGTGAAATAGCCATGAAACTTTTCAGACCAGTCTCTACTAAGGATCAAACCATAGAATTCTGGGATATTGGCCACAAGAATTTCAATCACTTGACATACTTTGAGGTTTGATGAGAATCTAATAGTGACCTAATTGAGTTCTCCTTTGACTTGAGATCGATCTAACTGCATGATGCGAACAACAGATTTTTGGGGTTCCACATTCAATTTTGCATAAACTGTTTTTGGTAAAATGTTGGATGAAGCTCTAGAATCAACTAAACAATTGTGCAAATTCTTATGAAAACTTCAAAATTAAAAATAAATGGAGGTGTATGGGATTTGGATCTTCCACCTATTAGAGAAATATCGATTGAATTCGTTTTTTCTAATGAGGTAGTAGGAGGCCTTCTCATTTCTTGAGCATCCTGTGAGATTACAACAACGGGAAGAGGAGAAGTAGAGACTACTTTTAGCTCTTTGAGCAATATATTTTTTTTATGTTTTAACTTTCTAAGATCGTGGAATGTAATATTATCCCTATTATTTTTCATATCTTTGACGATGTTGTATTCCATTTCATCATATACTAGGAGGATTTTGGCCGAAGGCAAAGAATTTGATTGGGGAGGAGTCATTTTAGTGGATTTGGGGAAAGGTTTCTTACCTAATGCTTTATCTTTGGGAGTTGGAGTTGATGTTTTTGTTTTTGATTTGTTTATGGAAAATCAATAGTGCTTCTACTCCTGGTTGCGACAAGTAATGCTTCTTGTGATTCTTCATTAGGAACAATGAAATCCCACATTCCTTGTAATTCAACTACTTCTTTATCATCAGCTTTCTCTTCAATTGTTGAGATTTCCTCTTCCTCCACATATGATTCAACATTTGATATTGTATTTGGAGGTTTAGGATCAAAGGAAAGATTTATTTTGTAAGGTCTGTAATCTTTCCTTGAAGAAGTCTCAGCAGCCTACCTTTTAATGTTGACCATTTCATTGGACATGGTCTTAAGGACTTTTTGTAGACCTTCAAGATCAAAAATATCTTTAGGTGCTTTCTTCTTGGAGTCATCCCTGAACATGACCTTCTTGGATTCCCTTTCTTCTAATGAATTCTTCTTATATAAAGCTCAAATGCATTTTTCTACAACTATGCTTCATTCATGTTTTCTTCCAAGGTTCATTTGGCAACCCTGTTAACAAAAATAGTTTTGTTTGAGGGAAGAGAAGAAATGTACCATTCTTTTTGAACTTCATCACTAGGTTTAGATGTCATTGGGATCTTATTCAGTAACTTATTAAAATGTGAATTGAAATCCTTAATTAGTTCTCCAAGTTCATCTTTTAAGTTGGAGAGATCATAGAGAAGAGTAGTTGTCGATCGGTCATCTCCAAACTTGCTTAGGAACTACTCATGAAAGGCATCTGAACTATTAATGGAACTAGATGGTAATGAGAAATACCATGATCCTATTGATCCTTGTAAGGTGTAAGGGAATAATCTTACAACTGCATCTTCTTCTACCACTGCGTTCAGATTTATGGACAACATGAAGTTATTTATGTGTTCTTCAGCAGGTAGACCATCATCAGGGTTGAATTTTGGCAACCATTTTTCTGGATGTGCAAGTAGTGGATGTAATGGTCTTTCCATTTGAACAACTCTAGATTTGTCCATGGTATTTGAGCCATCTTAGATCTCTGTGTAGAGGAATATTTTCCACTAGCTGAAGGTGATAGGATAGAGGAGGCTTGTGCTCCAGTACCGGTGTAAATCACGTTCTGGAGTTGGGAGGTGGGTGACTGATTTTGTGATGAAGATGATGGAATGAATGAGGGTGTTCTAGGTGATAATGAAAGAATCTCACTATGAGCTTCATATTGTGTTTTCTTAGTTTTTCTTCTAGGGTGAGGTAGAGGAAATTCAAATGGGGAATCCCAAATTTTTCGCTCTGCGATCTGGTTAACCTTTGAGAGGAAGGAAATTGAGAAGAAACAATAGCTTGGGATAATTCAGATTCTTCCTTAGATAGGGAAATCCCTTGCTATTTATGGATTAAATACTGAACTTCAGGAGTTTCAGTAGAAGAATTTTGTTTTGATTTCTTTGGGAAAACAATAGTGGATTCTAAGGATTTCTTTACAACTTCATGCCTAGGATTTGGGGATTTGGAATGTGCCCAATAAGTTGGAGGCAATGGTGAGGAAGTTTTACTCTTAGAATGAATTTCTCATTTAGATTTGATTTCCATTCATAGTCAGGCGCCAAAATGTTGAAGCCTCAAAAATCGTTGCAACAACATGGGGGGGAAATTACCCGATTTGGACCTTGAAAGCAGCTCCTTTTGCATTTGGTGTAGTGGCTCTGACTGGGGATAATGGGACCAGTTTCCCAAAAAGGGTTGATTTGATAATGTTGATGGGATGATATAGGATGTAACGGGAAATGATTCAGCTAAGTGTAATTCAATCTAACTACTAAACACGTGCATATATCTTGATCTAACATTATCTAATTATAAATATACCTAGGAATCAAATATGATATGTGATCTACAATGATGTCTTACAGCAATTGGTAATAAAGATCAGTCAAGTTCCAAAAGAAAAATATCGTTTAACGATAATTGTTTTGGATAAATAGTTAAACAAAACAGTTGAGAGAAATATATCACATATAAAAATCGTTCATGTATTCAAAACAGAATCAGAGCTAACATCATACAAAAGTGCAATAATGCAAAACTATAATTCTGACTTTCATACATAAAACAATTGAAAAAGGAAGTATTGCTTAATACATAAATGAAACATAATCATATGATAAACGTACCATATATGATAATTCTTACTCATGTGCTTCAACAATATTGACCCAATTTCATTCAATCCAACACATTCTAAGAGTGCAAAAGTACATTTCAGTAGAGCATGCTACATATTTAAAGAAAAATAAATCATGTTCCATTCATTTCATCAAAACCTCCTCAAAATTACAGAAGTGTAATGTCTTAAAAAGTGTTTTTGATAAAATATTTGGACCCCTCTCTCAATGCATGAGAGGGGTTTAAATACTAAAATAATTACCTCAAAATAGATTTTTACAAATAGTTGAGGAGTTTTCAAACAAACTTCCTCAGAAAGGGAAAAAATAAAACTAAAAACAAAATAAACTAACGAATAGCCCCTTTGAACTTGATTTCTGAGGTCTCAAATATCAATCATTGGCTTGAGCTAAGGCGATTGACTGATTGTATATTTTAACTGCTCAACAAATATGGTATTTGTCAATGTTGGTACCATCTTTTGTGTAGAGGTTATTAAACACCTCGAAGTCATCCACTTGTTGTGTGGTTTACTAGAAACTGCTAGTATGTCTCCCAATTAAGGCTGGTTAGCTGTTTAATAGCCTCTTCCTTTTCCTACACTGTCTGTTTCCGTTGTTGCTATAGTTGCTTGACATTTGGTAGAAACCCTGGTACACAATCTTTGAAAAGGTTGGAACCATGAATTTTTTCATTTACAACCTCTATTATGCTGCTTACTGCTCATGTTGCTATCATTGTTTCCCTTTCTGCCTGTTTAAATCAAGAATCCCAATATGTAAACATAATATCTTTGTGGGACTCTTCCACTTTTGGTAGGTCAGCCTTCCTTCCATCTTCTAATTCTTGCCAAGTAATAAATTCATAAACATTTTTGCATATTTCTTCATACTCAAACCTCATATCAATTGCTTGGTTGGTTAATTTATCACCAGTCTTGCAGTAAGGATTTATTTGCGAGATCTACTAGCAGAATATTTCCTCTTATTACATTAATAGGGAATTGAGAATGACAACTTCTTTAATGAATTCATCAATTTGCGGGTTGTCTTTGATTTTATCCACTATAGCTTGCATATGATGAATTTGCACATACTTTTCTGATAAACTAGCTTGGCTTTGTACTCTCATCTGCTCTAATTCCCTTTGAAGTTGTGCTATTTGTAATTCTTGCTTGCAAATTACTTTTTTCTTGGGGATAATTGTTGTTCTAGTAGCAGAATTTTCTGTTTCTTTTCCTTCAATAGCATTCAGAGTTCCAATGCCTTGTCGATGGTGGTTGTGGCATAAGCTCTTGCGAACTGCGACAACTTTGTGAGATTCTATGATGGGTCGATAGTCGTGTCCTTCCACATAATATCCATTGGTTCATTTTTCGGAGTTGTACATCCATGGCATCCAGTTTTCTTTTCTTCCTTTGTCTTTTGACTACAGCGTTATGAGTAGGACTATAGAATATATCTAATGGAGGTATTTCCTCAATTATTAAGACAATTTCGGAAGTAGGAACAGTAGGAATAATCTCAATATCCTAGGTATCTGTAGCTCCTTCCCCCATTGTTTCTGGAGTTTCTTTATGCTGGGTTTTCTTGGGAATTTGCAGCTCAGATGTTTGCTCAAGATTTATGTCTATATGGATATTTTTATTGAACTGCTCCCATTCGTGTTCTAGGTCAATGATTGGAGCTTTACCTGATTGAGTTGAAGTAGAAGCAACCTCTGCCTGCTTCTTTTCTAAGGCCTTCTTGGTTGTCTCCTTTGTACTTCCATCTATGTCATTCTCAGACTCTTTATTTGTGTTTCCTCCTCCATTTTGAGATTATCACTCTGAGTGCTCAAACTCATGAGTCGACTTCTCTTGGGTTTCTTCTTCATAATTTTCTTTGGAACTTCCCTCCAAGCTTACGCTAGAAGTTGGCTCTCTTATTGATTCAATTTGCAATAGGTCTAATGGGACCTTTAACAATCTCTTATTTTTGTACACATGGAAAGCATTAATATCTTTTGGGGTCAATAGTAGTGATGCCATACGTAGAAATTGTGAAAATTTTTCTGCTTGTAGGAAGAGGTCATCAAAGGCATCCTCTTCATGGGTAAATTATTTGATTTTTACCATAGTATTAAATTCCTTAACAATGTGATTTGGGTCATATTTCCTTCCTGGAACTGTAGCCAATTTAAGAGACATAATAATCTTTGCTTCCCTTACTGCATGTCCATAATCGTGTAGTGCGAAAGCACCACATTGTAATGGGAAAGTTAGCCAAATGGATTTTTTCTGCTCTTTCTGTCCTCTGATTAAACCACCTTCCCCTGTTGTCTGGTAGGCTATTTCTCTGGCCAAAAGTTTGTCGGGGACATAATATGGGAGGACATGCGGAGAAGAAATTCTCCCAAAAACTCTAATGTAGGTGAAGGTCTCTTCCCCAAACCATCTGGATACTGGCAAGATATCTACATCAACCTCTTTAGAAAAATTAGGGGTTGTTCTATCAAAAACTACTTTATGGATAGGCAACACAAAACCCTGACATATTTTATAAAAATGGGAGTGGAATTGGGATTCCCACAAAATTTTATGGTATATGTGGATGGGAAGCGGGTTCTGTATAGTCCACTTCCATCCCATATTCAGAAACTAGGAATTAAAACAAATCGTGTTCATAACAAAAGCACTCATAAAGAAAGGAGGGGAATCCTTAAAGAAGGACTTCTTTTTCTTCTATATTACATAATGGCCTTTGCCAAATTGTGGGATAAAGTTTGATCCCAGTTCATAATCGTTGCATTAATTGCTGCTTCTATTAACGAGAGCCATTCCATGGAAAATTTGGTGTTATACCAAATAACCTGCACATCATTGTTGTTGCAAAACTATGAGGGGGAGAAATGGATGCCATTTAGTACATACTAGTTTTATCTCGTTTGAGTTTTCCTCTGCTTGATCTCTAGGTTTGCGTAACATCTGACGGGTCCTCATTCTCTTTGGTGAATTTCTCAAGGAACTCTTTGTTTTAGAGCTTTTGAGGCTTTGGTAACTAGTACATTAGTCGTAGATTGTCTGGTGAGAAATACCCCATGACCTGCTGCCTTTTATTCTTGAAGGTTCTGCCTGAGATGTCTACCTCATCAATTACCCATTTTACCATATCTATGTATGGTAATATCTTCGGTCTTGCAACTATGTTTTGTAATAATGAACATGTTGTCTCGAAATAGGAGGTGTCAAATGACTCTTGGGCATCAATCATAGCCTTTGTTACCAGTGGCTTGGGTTGCTCTTCTTCTAACAGGTTATACATGGGTTCCCATGTCGTGGTTTCTCCGTCCTTGCCACATGTGGTATCGGAGAAAAGCGGTACCATGTCTGATTTCTCAGATGTAGTCGCCTTTCCCGTCTTCGCCATTATTTCTAACGATGTTTTGTGTGGAGGTTTCCTGAAATGGAGAAATGGAAGTTATCAGATAAACACAAAGTGAGAATGACAGTGAGAATTAAATGATACAGTTAACCTCAAAAGGTGACAAGAAAGGAGCTTTAATTCAAAACACAGATGAAAAGCTATCAAATCACATCGAGCTATTTTTAACATAAATGCCATTAAACTTATTAATTACCCACTAAGGTTTCTTATCATTTCCTTTATTACTCTTTTAAACTAACGCATCGCAAACGGGAAAGGGAAAATGCTAAGGTGGCAAGTTTAAAGTGCAAAATGTTGATTATGCGATTGCGATAAGATTATCACAATATCGCATTTTTGGTTTTGTGTTTTTCCAGAGTTGTTTAGAATTTTGTGGGATGCGAGGTGAGTGGCATATTTTTCATTGTTTATAGCGTACTTTTCCTAAATTAATAGTTATTTCATAAAGTGCCTTTTTAATAAGCGTCAAACTTAACTTGTAGTTTATAGAATTAGTTTTTATCGGGCCTGGGTTCTATCACACTTCGCAAACTTTTATAGTTCACAAGATTGTCTTTTAAGTAAAGTGTCGCGATGCAATAATTATTGGCTCGCTCTAGCGCAATATCGCAGTTCGCATATTACGACAAGATATGTGAGTTGCGCCTTTTGTGAAATCCGATATGTGATTGTGATAAGCGCTTCATTTTACAATGAATACCTTAAGTCTTAGCTTTGAATGAAAAGTCTAATGATATTCTAAGTTTATTTTGGTGATCCCTTCCATCGCATTTCACAGATACTAGTTGTTAATTAACCTTTGACACACTTGGTCCTCCGATATGTGATAAAAGCGAGATTTGCTAGTCTTAAAGGGATTTGACTTGATATCTTAATGTATTTCTAAAAATTTAAAAAGAAAGCGCCTAAGTGCTAAATTTTTCTTGGGGGGTTTTAATAAGGGGTCCCCATTTATTAATAGAATATTAACTATTTAATCAATAAATTGGGGGCGTTGTTGAATAGCACAATAAGACCATGTGGAAGAAGGAGCAACATCCATTGAATTAGAAGGATAACATACCAACAACATCATGATGACCTGAAATGCCTACAATGAACTCATGCATGGAAACCATTCCCATAATAATGCATGCATAACAACATATAGATGCTGACATGCATAACATATGCATATATAGCCAACATGCATTCATGACTAACACATCCCAACATCAACATCATCAACTTCCACATGGCAACATAATGACAATAATGACCACCACCATGCATACATAACAAACACATAG
>APFE031443183.1:0-10761 GCA_000404065.3 Pinus taeda
AGATAGAGACATATTGCAGTAGGTGGTTTTCACCCACATTGGATTTCCACCTTATATCTGGTGTTCTTTGATGTGACTGTCTATTTTTCTTGTTCATGCTCATTATTTTATGGTACTGATATGCAAAAATAATTCAAAGTGTAAATAAAGAAGATTTGGTAAAAGGACTAGATAATACTGATTCACCCCCCCTCTCAGTATTATTTTCAACAATAAATAACACACACATAGCAGAAATCATGAGACAGCAAGTTTAACGTGGTTCACTCAACCAATCTGGGCTACGTCCTCCAAACAGAGGCATCGACAATCTTATTACTCAACAGGAGATTACAACAACAAATCTGCACATCTGGAATTCTTTTTCCTCACACCTTCTCATCACCCATATCCTCTACATGCTTACATTTTTATAGCTGGGAGTAGAAAAGTGAATCATAAATTCACTCGCAACAAATATAGGATGCAATAACTCCTCATCAGGAATAAATGGAGTTAATTTAGTAACAAATCCTATTGTTGTCACATTCATGAGATTTTCTCCAAATTTAATTAACAAAAAATTTCAACAGTTGAGCGATGATAATTATAGATTCTAAAATGAACATCCAAAATTTTGCAATCCATGAAATACATGCTTGCTAATAAGTGGAATCGATATCATAGAGAGTGAGTTGAGTTTTAAACGACCTTCTATGTGTGCCATGTGATCATTGAAGCTCGCTAAGCAAGAGTAGTGGTGGCATTGGACTCATCGCATTTCATTAAGGTGTGCTATGATTTCATTTTCTTTCTTGTATTTTTCTTTGAGTGCCCTATCCAAGAGCTTTTTCATTTGCCAATGGAAGTTGATGAAATTGAGGTATTAACTCTGTCTTCCCTTGGTATAGCCAATGTTGATGACCCAAATAACTAATTCAATTTGGATTTCAAAATCAGAGTGAATTTGGTGATCATTAGTGATTGAAGTTTCTAACTTGTGAATTTCCTCTTGGATTTCAAGCAAAGTGAAGGAATGGAAAATAGCCATAGCTATTTACGCTTGTGTTTGAGCCATAGCTATTTTATACGCGAGGAACTTGAAATGAAGAACATGCTTGAAGAGGGGTAAGTTGGTGCATGCTCATGTGCGTGACTTCAAAATTTTTAGTGAAAAAAATATAATCCTATAAAATTATTGTAGTGGACAGGTATTCTTTGAAAAGGAAAGAATATAAAGTTTTTTAATAAATTCTCATGAATCTATATTTATGTGATATGTTTTTACTTTATCACAAATGAAAAAACTCATTACGTTGTTTTACTTTATTTCAGTTAATGTGCCACTTGGAACAGGAAGGGGAGATGTCTCGCACTTTATGTCTTGCTTTTGTGCAATTAAAATGCTGAGTGACATCACGTAAATACCTTCATAAAAGTTTATTAATTACTGTCAAGTTGGGTTTCTGTGTTTTCGGAAAGTGGTTTTATAAGTCTTTTGAGTGGAGAGGGATAGATTAGTATAAGACAGTTAAGTGAGTATATTTTAATAAAAAAATTGATTGATCAAAGATTGAAGAAAGAGATTCACAAAACACGTCAGTAAAAGATTTTGGACAAGATTCCTGAAAATATGTAACACTATTGTCCAAATTTATTTAATTGTTTCAAAATTCTATCTCAATTTCAAAATTCTATCCATGATTGCGATCAAAATCCTTCAAGTTTCCTGCAACGAATCCTTGCTTCGTTTTGTGAACAAAAGCGAAATCCTTGCCAAGATTCGACATCGTAACCTAATGAAACTTCTTGGGTTGTTCCGAGATTCCAAAATAAAGGCGATGTTGCTCTCGTTCATGCCAATTACGTTTATAAACATCGTTATGATAATATTAAGTTCTAAGTTTAACATTTTAATTTACAATATTAGGTCAATAATATCACTAACATTTAATTAATACTAATAATAATATTATTGATGTTATTATAAATGGTATGCACATTAATATACATAGTATTAATAGTTAATATAAATTATTATTAATATAATTATTATTAAAAATAAAAATAAAAAAATGAAATTTTATTTACTTTAATCGTATGATTAAGGTATGGATGATATTAACATTAATATTGTTAATATAAATAGTATTAAGATTATTAACTCAAATCAATATTTACATTCTAGTTAAATATGGTAAAACAAACTCAATCATGGTCAAGCATGGCAACACAAGGTAAAATTCAACCATGGTCATACATGGTCAAGCATTGCCAACATAGTCAATCTTTGTCAATGATGTTCAATGATATACAATCTTAGATAGCCATAGTCAACCATGGTTTATGTCGGTCAACCACAGTCAACCTTGGTCAATCTTGGTCAACCATCGATATCCCTCTTAACCTAGAAAATCTCATGCTCTACCCATTCCTAATGGCCAACTATTATCAACCAAGGTTAGATTGGCTGAATATAATCAACCGAGGTCTCTATGGTTGAACATGGTCAGCCATAATCTATCATAGAAAGGTATGGTCAATGATAGCCAAATATATGAAATGATTGCTAGCCATGTTCAAGCATGGGAAATGTAGGTCAACCATGATCAATCATGGTCATATTTTTTCAACCATAGTGACCATAATCAACCTTTAAAAGCCATGGTTAACCCATAATCAACATGGCCAACAATGGTTAATATAGTCAAACATAGTCAACCTCGGTCACCATGGTAAAAATGGCCAACCTTAGCCATTCATTATTAATATAGACAACAATAATATATCATGGAAACTATGGTCAACCATGATCAAATTAGTCAAACCATGTTCACCCATGGTGAACTTAGTCAAGCCATATTCACCCATGGTGACTTGGTCAAGCCATGTTCGCTCATGGTTAAACCATGCTTACTCATAGCGAGTGTTTAAAATTTTTAACAATAGTCACACATTGTCAACCATATTATAAACATGGTCAAACATAATCAACTATGATCACCAAGGTTGACTATGATTGACCACAATTAACTATGGTCACCATGGTCAACCATAGTTGACTCTATTCACCATGGTTGACTTATGTCAACCATGGTGATTAATGTTGAACCATGGGCAACTTAGGTTCGCCATAGTCAATCACGGTCATAATTGGTCAACCATAATTAGCATAATTAACTTTTAAACACCATGGTCAAGCCATGCTTAACATGGTTGATCATGATTAATATGGTCGCATATGATCAACCTATACCACCATGGTAAAGCATGAACAACCATAGCCTTCCATTATTAGTATAGATAACCATAATCTATTATAGAAAACTATAGTCAACCATGGTCAAATTAGTAAATTGATGTTCACCCATGTTGGACTTGGTCAGGCCATGTGATAAATGTCACAATGTGCAAACATTGTTACATTGTGACAACATTGTTGCAATGTTACATTACGTTGCAATTTATCCAACGTCACAAAGTGACATTACAAAATTAGTTAACCATAATTACTAATGTGGTTCACTATGCTCGACAATATTTGACTATGTTTGACACTCAAAATTCCTCAACTACATTAAAATATAATCACCTGTTAATATTATTGATTAATATTAATAGTCAAAGATAGTGAGACACATTAGTCAAACAATGTTAACTTTTACACTCCATGTTTAAAAAGTTTACTATGTTTGAGTATTATTGATTAATATTAATAATCAAACATGTTGTGATGTCAGAATGGTACATAAATCTATCCAATGCTGCAATGTGAAAAAAATTGTGGGAATGTTGCATTACATTAGAATTTCTTCAATGTCACAATGTGACATTACAAAATTATTCAACTACATTTACTAGTGTGGTTGTGCATGTGATTGTATACATTGATCGATGTATATCAACCACATTTACTAATGTGGTTGTGATAGAGTTTATAACATTTGGTTTTTAACATTTGAGTTTATAATATATAGGGTTTATGGGTTTAATTATTAGGGTTTATAATATAGGGTTGTATAATATTGAGTTTGATATTAGGGTTTATAATATTGGTTTTATAATATAGGGTGTTTAATATACCGGGCTTAATATATTTGGTTTATAATGTAAGAGTTTAATATTAAGGTTTATAATATTGGTGTTTATTAGTAGGGTTTATAATACTAGGGTATTTAATAAATAAGTTTCATAATATTAGGATTTAAAATTAGGGTTTATAATATATAGATTTTAAAACATTAGGGTTTAATATTACGCTATATTAGGGTTTATAATTTTGGTTTAATATCACATTCATAATATTAGGGTTTTTAATATATAGGGTTTTGTAATATATAGGATTTATAATATATTGTGGAGCCCTCATGATGTTTAACAATATTAATGATACTAGCATTAACATGCACTCTATGGTTTCAATGCTAATTGAAATGTATCCACCTAGTTGAATACTTTACTTATGGTTACTTATATGATTATTATACTTATATAATAATTAATAGTAATGTTAATATTGGTATGAAATCGTGACCATAAACCTAATAATTATGAATGTGGTTGATATACACCTATAAAAATATATCAACCACATTTACTAATATCGTCATGCTAATAATATCTGCCTTTATAATACAAATATTTAATAATTACATAAAATGAAAAATATCCAACCCCGTCATAAGATACAATAAACACTTTTCAACATAATAAACCAACAATCACAACACAATGAATAATGAGCCGTCTCCAACTTAAGAAAACAATCAAACAATATGATCATTAAAATCACATCATACGTTACCTAATAAAGTATTTATTTTTAATATGAAAAGGCAATGGTATCAAATATATATTTCTCATGTGTATTTCATATTGTTTAACTAGATCATTATTATTATCATATTATTTCATTACATTAAGAATAGAATGAACATTTTTCATTGGAATAAACCAACCATCACAACACAATGGAAAATGGACAATGAGGAGTTTCCAGCCTAACAAACTAATCAAATAATATGGTCAACAAAATCACATCATACTTTGTGTATTAGATATGAATATTTATGCCATAAGGAGTTCCCCTCTGAAAATAACTCCCTAAACTTCCACGTGTACCCTCATGCGCCCTCCGATCACTTGTTAGACGATTAAAAAACTTTGTATCGTTGGATGATTCCCTTGGTGATTAGGGTAACGAGGTAACCACCTACCTGTTACGGTTTCTCACCCCCGATCTCATAGCTGAGGCACAACCTTCATTTCTGCAATGCTTAACACAGACTGCAACTTTCTCAACATTGAGCTAGATTTCCAAACTAGTGGTATCAAACTCGCAGTGAAATTTAATTCACAAGGAATGAATCTCCACACCCAATCTCTTGGACTTGCAGCTCCACTTTGATATTATTCATTCATTATTGATATGGTGGTTTTATCCTCACCTAGGATGTTCGTTTTTTCATTATTCCTTTTTAAAGTGCACTTTATGTAAATTGGCTATACCTGCATACTTTTCATAGATTAAATGTCCTATTTTCTATGACTGGTATGACAATTCTCCTTCAGCACCAGATTGCACAAGGCCTTTATTGCTTTGGCCAGGTAATTGTTTACATTTGGTATTATTTATCGTTTCCCTGTGATTATATGTTTATGTGTTTTTAGAAACCCTCGATTTCATTGACAGAGCCTTCATATGCTTTGTTTTTTTCAAGTAAATCATCAGTGACGGGTGTCAAATTATCAGTGACTTGTCACAACTTTTTTTCATAACCCTTTCCGCATACAACTACCGAGTCATGTAATTTCTTCTAGGTCCCTCTTTCTCCTTTGAGCTACTCAGAGAATTTAATGGGTTTACTTAGCATCTGGGTTATCGTTTTCTCTGCTTAATTGTATTCATGGTTGAATGGAGTTTCCCTAGGGTTAAAGATTACGACACTGTCCAAGTCTTAATTTTAAGCTTTGTACAATAGAAAATGGAGGGTAATGCTTTAGAGGGAAGGTATTTGATTTCAACTTCATTTCTACAATGCTTACCCTTCAGATTATGGAGCGGAGAAGTATTTTCTCAGGAAGGCTACAACCATGGTGAATCGGCCTTGCCACTTATATTCTCAATTTTCAAGTAATCAAAGATCCTCATATTTATGAATTTGAGAGATCTATCAAGAAACATTACCTTATGGCATGCATGTCAATAAAAGTAATTAGGCTAAAACTATGTTTCGCTATTGATGGTAGTCTCAGCTATTGTTCATCATATTCAGAAAGAAGAGTTAATTGATAACTCTCGACTACAGTCCATGAAAGGACCTGAAAACCCCAATTCAACAGCAGGTCTAGTGACCTTTGGTGGAAATCTGGATGTGAAGGAAAGAAATAGGGATTTCAATTATTCTGAATGGATTGATTTTCCTTGTGGTTTTCCCAATTACCGTACTCCAGGGTTCCTTGTGTCTGAAGAAGACAAGAATGCCATAGAATAGTGCAAGGGGGTTGTGGTAATTTCAGCTATATTTGGAGCCTATGAAAATATTAAGAAACCCAAGAATGTTGGGAAAATCGTAGCAGAAAACATTTGTTTCTTCATGTTTATGGATAACGCACCTCATAGAGTTCTTGCCAGATACCAAATCAAGCGTAATGAGTCTCATAGAATTGGAATTTGGCACATTGTTTTTCTCAGGGAGTTTCCATAAAAGGAATCTTAATGAATGGCCTCATATTCAAGTATCTTCCCCACAGGCTTTTCCCAAACTATGTTTATAGCATTTGGATGGATTCCAAGCTACAACTTGTTGTTGATCCTTTGCTAATTTTGGAATTTTTTTTATAACTCTCAACGTTGATATTGCTGTCTCAAATCATCCTTACAATACTCATGTCATGGAGGAAGCCATTTTCACAATCAGATGGAGAAAGTGGAGCAAAGAATTTGTGAGATATCAAATGGAAAGTTACTATGCCGATGGCTTGCAACCTTGGAGCTCTGAAAAGCTTCCCTACAACAGTTGTATGAGAACTCAAATTTTCTCACATGTGCACCATCATGATAGAGCTTTTATTAAAGGAGGTGCGATGTGGGGACAGATGTTGATTAAGACGTACAAATCTATGAGTCCAACCACTATCTTAGATGAATAAAGATGCTCATATTCCCTATTCTGCATTTGTCATTATTTTGGCTGTATTTTATTTCATACAGAAATTTTTCTTCTCTACTCTTATTATGTAATGGTTTATGTTGCCAATTTCAGTCTCCCTTCCCTACAGCAGTGGTATGAGAACTCAACTTTGCTCAATTATGGTGAAGTTTTAAAGTGATAGCATCTGAGATTTGTTTTGAGGTTGGTTCTCTCTTTACATTATTTTTTGATTTTGTGTGTTGTTGTTGGCATTTTAGATGTGCCTTATATTGAGAAAGCACACCCTTCCAACGAAGCTATTTTCTTTCCTATTATTCAATGAATTAGAAATATTCAATCCTTGGGATCAGTTGCCATTTGCATATGTAAGAGACATGATGGCACCCAAAGTGAGGATTGACATGTTCAAATCAGCCATTTCTAATACAATAACAAATGAATATCAACACTCTTACAAAGTCAATAGAAGCATTTTCAAAGAGCCTCCTTTGGACCTACAAATTTCTTCGGGTTATGAATCCATAGCCTACAAATTGTATTTGGACAGAATGTGGGCTGCATATTCAGTTTGACTGTATTAATTCATTTCAAATTTGATTTGCTACTAAGATTACAGCTTACAAAAGTTATCAATTTTTTAAACTCTGAAGGGTCATGAAATAGAAGAATATGGGAGGATCCATACCTGCAAATTTAACCAATCCATGATGTTGATGGATGCCATGGGTGTTAATTTTGTGCTAGATTAGATTAGATGACTGATTTACTTCCCAATAATTGAAATCATTTTTACTGCCTCTACCAACATGAGATGATAGAGATTGTGCACCTATTTCTAATATGTGTATTGCATTTAATGGAGTTGATAAAGACAGAATTGCTTTTCCATGTGAATTCCAGTGTTGATTCTAGTTATACCTGAGATGAAGGAAAATACAATGAAATGTGCTCTTCTGGACAACTGGTATCCAAACTACGTGTATGCCATGAAAACACTTTGTTACACTGAAATTTGTCACCATGACTATCTGCAGTTAATATGGCTCCATCAATAGTCATATTATCCTCCTTGTCAAGCCTTATACCTCTGCTCTCTATGTCAAACTTCAAAAAGAGAGAAAGTCATTAAAAATCATGTTTATCTCTGGGTACGCAGGTTCTCTCTACCTTGCCTGCGTGTACGCATTCCAAGCTCATTGTACCTGTGTACTTGTACGCTCTGTAAGTCAAGGGATGGGTGAGTACTCCTGTAAAGGTCAAAAGGCGTGAGTTTCATCTTAAAAAAGTTACTTGTGGTCACTTCTAGAGCTTTCTAGAAGAGTGTTTGACGTGTATTGAGCGCCTCCAGATGGTTCATGCATCCCTGTGATAGAGGAACTTATCCCATCAAGAGAGGAGCTACCCCATCCAAAAGAGGGAGTATCCCATTGATGTTGGAACTGAATAACTCCCTCTAGAACACTATAAATACAGGCATTGGGCCAGAGGAGGGGAGGTGAAAGCTACCATTCCAAAGGGTAGATGCTGCTGGAATTAGGACTTCCTTTTAGAAGCTTGTGAGGAGAGATTACCATCCTTTCTTGTTTCATTTGGAAGTGGGTGAGCTTTTCAAAGTAGAGGAAAACTCTTGCTGACCCTGGGAGGAACTTGCACAACACCAAGGCTCAGGTTGTAATGGTTTCTTTTATTTCCTTAATAAAAATAAGTCCATTCTTCTCAATGATTTGTTGTTAATGAATTGTTTCATATACTCCTTGGTCTATATGTTGAATATGTTTTTGTTTTATGAGATATTCAGGTGTTATGTAATCGTTTGATTGTTAGTGTATGCAGGTTTCGAAGTGAAGGAGGAGCTCATCTGGATCGACGAGGCTAGACTACTACAACAATGTTGGACTTCAGGTAGGATCGAAAAACACTTGGTTTCTCATATGATAATGCATGTTTAGAGAAGGATTGCTCTTAATTGTCTTGTTGGTCACTAGAAAGTCTTAGGCTTCTAGGGAGGTTGGTTTTGTCCGCAAGATTAACTCTTTCCGCATGACAAATTGGCGACTCCACTGGGGAATCCATTGATGTGATTGATTTTTACTTTGAGTGACACTTTGATCTGAAAAGAGTCATTTCTTTTTTGGTTTTTGATTGTTTGACTGTGTATTTGGGTGGGCTAGCTTAGAGTTAAATTAGAATTTAGTTTTTCTTAATTTTTCAGTAGTACGCACCCTCTGAGTTAGACACAGTGCGTACCTGTACGCACTGTATCTTTGTACATAGAGCGTGGACGCACCTGGTCAAACAAGCTGCCTGCGTACCCTGTCAAAATTGAGAAAATTTCCATTTTATCCATTTTTTCCCTTTAGATTTTGTTTTCATTAGGCTTTACTGCCCAGATCCACTGGTTATCTATCAGAGATCTTCACCTGAACTTGTTTCGTTAGCATCAAGAGTTTTAGTGAAATTCATTGAAGTTTTAGCCTTAGGGTTTGATTTTTGCGTTGGTCCTGTAGTGACTTTGACTTTAGAAGTTGTGGAACCTTGGATCTCTCTGGTTTTGTCAGCCTTCTTAGGAGTCGGACTTGTCGTAAAGTCTACCTGTGTGAGTAACCTACCTTTGTGTTGTCTCTTTGCGAAATTTCAAAGTAGCTTATTGATTGAAGTTGTGAATTTAATTCTTAAGAAAAGAACAAAAAGAGTTTGATTTTTTGTTTTGACTGGTTTATGATTCTGCATGAACTAGTCCTTGGTTTGATTGTTGCCGAGTAAAACATCCCGGAATCATCTTAGTAGGCATTTGCCTCTTTAGATTTTCTTTTAGGTAAATTTCCTTTTGATTTGCTTTTGAGTGAGTTTTCATAGGTTTTTATAGATCTTGAAATTGCTTTTGATTAGATTAGTTTTACATGCTTTATTAGATAGGAAAAATACAAAAGATCTCCTTTGCAAAGTTTGTTTTAAAGTAGCATTTGAAGTTTTTGAAAGAGAAAGGAAATTTTCGTGCAAGTAATGAGTGGTCATGTGTTGTGTGCTTGGAAAATATAAAGAGATTGTTTCTTTGATTGTCTATTAAGAAAGTTGTTTTTATCAAAAGTTTGCATTCTCCAACTCTCTTAATTAGGGAATTCATTGAAAAAGAAAAGTAGTGTAAATCATCCTAGGTGCATCTTTTTAGTGAATTTGAGTCGAGTCTACACATCATCAGTTTCATCTCCACTACCTTTTGTCTTAAAGAAAAGCCATAAAATCAACGCTTAAAGTAAAATCAACTTAGAAATTTTTCTTTTACTAGGCCTCTGAAGCACCAATATAGATTAGGCTAGTATCTTGGAGTAGGAGAGTAATTAACTCTCCAAGACTACAAAACCAAACAAGTAGCTTATCTTGTGATAAGATAAATCCAGCTTTTGCATTTATACTCTGGGAACGCTCCTCTTAAAGGAGAAGCACGAGCTCGTGTCCGAACCAGTGAGGGGATCAATCCTCCCTCGTTGGGAATGACGCCAGACACCCACGTATTACAAATGGTAAACCTCAGATTATTGTCAAGGAGCCAGGGGTCACTTATCGGTAAACCTTGGATTGTTGTCAAGGAGCTGGTAAGGGGATTGAGCTTGATACTCTGCCCTTGCGT
>APFE031443193.1:2875-64745 GCA_000404065.3 Pinus taeda
GTAGAAACCAAGAAGAAGTGGGAGCAAGCCATGAAAGAAGAGATGGACTCCTTAGCACATAACCAGATTTGGGACTTAGTTAGGTTGCCTTTAGTAAAACAAAATTGCTGAATAAATGGGCTTACAAGTTGAAGGAAGAAGATGGAGGTAAAGAAAGGTATAAAGCTAGACTTGTGGTGAAAGGGTTTGCACAAAAAAAGGGTATAGACTTTGATGAGATATTTTCTCCTGTTGTTAAAATGAATTCAATCAGAACTATTTTAAGTCTAGTAGTAGCTAAGTATTTGCATCTTGAACTATTATCAGTAAAGACAACCTTTCTCCATGGGGATTTGGAGGAAGAGATATATATGTAGTAGCCACAAGGATATGAGGTAAAAGGAAAGGAGAAACTAGTGTGCAAGTTGAAGAATATCTTGTATGGCTTAAAACAGGCTCCAAGGCAGTGGTATCTAAAATTTGACAGGTTTATGTTTCAACAAGGTTATACCAAATGTCACTCTGATCATTGTGTTTATCTCAAAAGGAAAAATGATGGCAGCTATATCATATTGTTATTGTATGTAGATGACATGCTTGTTGCAAGTTCTAACATGTAGGAAATGCTTAAAAGAAAATTCGCAAACTCATTTGAAATGAAGAATTTGGGTGTTGCAAAACAAATCCTTGGTATGAGAATAACTAGAGATAGGAAGAATAACAAATTAACATTGCCTCAAAGTGAGTACATAGAAACGGTGTTGAAAAGGTCTAGTATGTAGAATGTAAAACTAGTTAGTACACCTTTGTCTAGCCATTTCAAATTAAGTAAGGAGGAGTGTCCCAAGACTCAGGAAGAAATGGCTAATATGTCTAAAGTTCCATATGCATCAACAGTTGGAAGCTTAATGTATGCAATGGTTTGCCCAAGGCCTGATATTGCACATGCAGTGGGAATTGTAAGAAGGTACATGAACAATCCAGGAAAAGAACATTAGATGGTGGTGAAGTGGATTCTCAGGTATTTGAAAGGTAGCACAAATCAAGAATTATTCTTTGGTGTTTCAAACATTGCTCTACAGGGATATGTTGATTCAAATATGGCGGGTGATAGAGATAACAGGAGAAGCACAACAGGGTATGTGTTTACTATAGGTGGAACAACTGTCAGTTGGGTCTCAAAACTATAAAGTGTTGTTGGACTCTCAACAACAGAAGTAGAGTATGTTGCTGCTACAGAGGCTAGTAAAGAAATGATTTGGTTACAAAGGCTTTTGGATGAATTGGGTAAGAAGCAGGAGTTGGGAAAGTTATACAGTGGCAGTCAGAGTGCCATACATCTTGCAAAGAACTCTACATTTCATTCCAAGACTAAACATATACATCTCAAGCACCATTTCATACGGTCAGCGTTGGAAGATAGAAAGTTGAAGCTGGAAAAGATACACACTAGCCAGAATCCTATATATATGTTAACCAAAGTTGTAACCAGGGAGAAATTGAGAATCTGCTCAGTTTCAATTGGTCTTCAAGTATGATGAAGTAGATGAGAAATAACTAGGTCTAAAGTGGAGTCGCTATCCAACAAATGAAGCAGTGGTGGAGTTTCTATAATCTGTCTCCAAGTGGGAGATTGTTGGGTGTGGAGCCTGATTATCTTTTGTATTCAAAGGTATCGCCACATTGGACTCCAGTTCATAATGGGTTGACAATGCCGCCCGTAAAATATTCGCTGCAGGGGGATTCCAGGGGGGGTGGCTGTGACCTTTGGGAGCCCCCCGCCATGGTGGAGAGATAAGGGGTAGCACCCCTGAAACTAAGAATAGATGTAAAATTGCCTTGTAAAATGTTGTAATTTCGTACTCAATCTGGGCTGTTCATTACGTGGAGATCTGACTGTAGAAGTTATGTTTAATTTAGTGTTTTTTGCCGTAGAAGGCAACTCCTCAATATATATGAGGGAATTGTATTGCGTCTATGCAGATATGTATTTTGAGTGAGGAAGAGAGAGGAGATTGAGAACAAAGAGGGAATTACAACAAATCTATTGTAGGTTGTCTCTTCAGTTTGTTGGATAATATAAAAGGAAGGACTAGCTATTTCTTCGTTGATGTAGCCCAAACTGGGTGAACCACATATATCTGTGTCTCTCTTGTTTTATTCATTTTCTATTTTTATATTTCTACAATATTTTGTGTGTTCCATTGCTCTGTAATATATAATTTTCTAACAAGATGCTTATCTAATCCACCATTCTCCCTACCAGTGTCTTCACTATAATTATGAATGTTAATACTAGACATATTACATGACACATGGATAACATAGTGTGCAACCTCACTCCCTATCAATCAGGAAGGAGATCCTCACTACCTCTCAGCCAGGGAGGAGACATCCATAAGTCTAAGCTTGTATCAAGAATACCCATCATTTTTATAAAAAATAACATCATAAATACATTGGCTATCTGCTTCATCAATGGAGACATATGACTACTTCACAACTTCATCTTGCATCATGTCACGAGTCGTAAAGAACTTTGACCTTTTGGGTTCTCTGAAAATATTCCTATAGCCTTAATTAATATCGTTCTTGAATCCAAAATGTCATCAAGTAGTTATTCAAACATTCTACATAGTCAAATTGCTTCATAATTGATCATACCAACTACCACATATTCTGCCTACTCGGAAATATGCTATGCATTCTTCTAGGAAACCATACCATATCCCAATTATCAGTAGTATCTCTTCTCACTATCAACACTTGCTAAATTAATCGGCGTGTCCTCAAATCTCAAGTTGTAAGACCCTCCATGTCAATTTCTGCTTCTATCTCCCTCTAAAGTTAATATTACTTAACATTATCTAGATTTACATTCTCTCAAGAAATTACATTGAATAACGACCAATAGTAGTGTCAATATTAGTTATTCCAATAGTGGGACCAATATACGAACCAATCAAATGATATATCGAATATCTTTAGTGAAATAGACATATATATGTAAATTATCAACCATCCTACAAGGATTATCTTGAAAATAAGTATCTTTTTAACTTTCTTCCCAAGTGTATATCTCAATCTTAATTTATCATGTTCTTCCTCTAGCTCCATCTAAAGATATAATCATTAATCCATGTCCCTTTTTGATAACTAATTGCAAGGTGTTTATGAACATGAAACTCCTTTTTCATTTGAGATAAGTGTAGTATTTCCTTCCATGTTGTCATTCAATTGATTGTCTTATATATATTATTAATGTAGAAACACTTTTTATTTTTCATTATAGCTTTTCTATCTGATCTGCTTTTGAAATATACTATACTAGTAATATTACTTGATTTATTGTATGAAGATAACTTTTCTCTACTAAGATTGAAATGAATGTCATGGTAGAGAAAAGCTGCATATTGACCTTGACTCTGCTATTGTTCTACTTTTATTTGTAGTGCTTTCTTGCTAAAGGATACGATGACTACTTCTAAATCATCATGATCTTTATAATTTATGAATCCCAAAAACCTTTTATAATGAAACTATTACTCTAATTTCCATATTCTAATAAGAAATGAAAATAAACTTACTTGCAAACCCGATCCTTGTTTTATTCCTCAATAATAGAGGTCCTTGTTGTCTTCAACCTTGGGTTTCTGTTCAACTCCATCTTTTGCTATATGTGCTTCATTTATTTCTTTCATTTTGTTACCATTTTTATTCTTAGGTTCCTTGGGACAATCCCTCTTATAATTTTCATATTCTTTGCAACCAAAACATTTCACTTTAGACATGTCCTGTTTCCACAAGGCTTGTTGTTGTATTTATGATGATATCCGAATCTTCCAAACTTTTGAAACTTCTTCTTTGACTTAACAAGAAATTCTTGAAAACTTTCATTATTGGGTTTGACATCATATTTAGCTTTCAACCTTGTTTCTTCTAGAACACATACCGCACAAATCTCTTTAAAAGATGGAGTATATTTTCTTGCATAGATTCCACTTGCAAAACCACTCCAAGTTGGAGGTAGGGAATTGAGTAAGAAAGTGATTAATTTAGAACCAAATATGGTTTCTCCAAGTCCTTGAAGTTAATCCTTTATTTTTTATATTTTCATAAATTATGAAGCCACATCTCCATCCTTTGATATTCATGTTCCACAAAGTTGATTCCTTAGAGATATCCTTTGACCTGTAATATTAACTGAATATCATTTTACCAATTTATCATAGAATCCCTTGGATGTGGAAAAATCTGAAACAAAAGAGATGAGATGATATTTGATAGACTTAAAGAATATTATTTGACCCTTACTTTCTCCCCTATTGTACTGGGCTATTTCTTGAGCATTATTCTTGTTTGGTACTCAAACATTGCCTTCTACAAATTGCATGACTTCATTTTCTTTGAGAACTAGTTCAATTCCATTTTTCCAAGCCATGAAATTAGAAGCCCCATCAATTTTCTTGCCTTACTTGCAAAAAAATGTCATTTGTCTTGGAGGATTAGACATAGAGTATAGTATATTACTTACTTTTTAAAGAAGGAAAAGTTGATATGAGAGTGTCTTCAAGAATATCCATAACTGACCAAGAGCATTGACAAGTGAGAACTTTGATGAAATTTCCAAAAGCCTTCAATAATGTCTTTGAGAGATATGGATGCTATGAGGATGTCTTTAATAAATAGACATTCAAGGCTTCTTTGGAGAGGTAACTACAACATTAGAGTCTTCAAGTATGCCAACAATTTCTGATCTTTCATGCTATCTTTATTTCACCTTAGCTCTGATACCATGTTGAGAAACCAACTATAGAGTAGATTAGGCATGATTTATCTTATTGATAATTACTTGTGGATGTTTTTTGGATTCTTATTAAATTTTATGTTCTCTTCATTAAGAAATTAACAAAACATAAAGACAAAAAAGAGACATAGAACACCACAATAAAGCTTCAAGCTAGGGAAAAATCCCACAAGGGGGAAACCCAAAAATCCTTCTCTTATCGAATCAGATCAAAATGATATATCTAAGACCCAAGTCAACCCTCCTCCAGCCATGTCAAAGTCAACAAAAGTCAATGCTAGTTAACCCTCTGAAATTTGGTCAAATCATAAAATTTTTAGCCCTGCATTGAAGAATGAATTTCAAACCTATAATTTTCATAGAGATGCCTAAGAACCTTTGCATGTATGAGCATAAACAAGTTGGAAAAAATAATTTATCTATCCTTTGACTTCAACCCTCCTCTTCTTGATTAGGAACAAAGAAAAATACATTGTGTTTGATGAATGTATGTTCTCCAAGAGGTCAAGTTGACTCATATATCTATATATCTATATCTATATCTATCTATTATATATATATTATTATTAATATATATATATATATATATATATATATTATATATAAATATATATATTAATATATAAATTATATATATATATGTCCAAGATGGTCGAATAGCTACATCTTAGGTGGACTTGTCCAAGGAGGGCTGACTTGGATGTGGGTTGACTATTTGGATCAAAATAGAAATTCCTTTTTTTTATCTTACAAAATTCCAAATGGGACTTGATTCAAATATATTCCTTTTGAATCAATGTAATTTATTTTTCCTTTTGACTCTATAAGCATGAAGAACATGATTTGACCAAACTAAAATAATAATAATGAATATACTAATAAATACATCAATGACAATAATTACATTTTATTGCATTATGAAGACCGACACTAGTTATATTTTTCAACAATACATACTACATATGTGTTTCTCAAAGGATCAAGAAGATGTTTTAATATGATGAATGAGAAAACAA
The DNA here is from genome assembly GCA_000404065.3 of Pinus taeda. Classification (NCBI taxonomy): domain Eukaryota; kingdom Viridiplantae; phylum Streptophyta; class Pinopsida; order Pinales; family Pinaceae; genus Pinus; species Pinus taeda. The sequence goes on from APFE031443193.1 coordinate 8,678, forward strand.
TTTCCAATTTATAACAAGAAGAGCTGCAGACTCTTCATTAATCTCTTCTTCTATCAAGGATTCAAGTTGTCCTGATGATGGATCTCGATTGGGATTTGAAATGTTGGCAGAAAATGGTTCTTACTGTGGATTCTCTGGTAACAAAGTCAAAAGAAATAAACCATAGAGGTCTTAAATCCAGAATCATTTCCCTATACGGAGGGGATACCTGGAGTGAAATTATTTTACTCGAAAATACTAGAGCAAAGATAGCAAGAAGAGCTACAGACTCTCCATTAAGCTCTTCTTCTATCAAGCATTCAGGTTGTCCTAATGATGGATCCAGATTGGGATTTGAAATGTTGGCAGAAAATGGTTCTTACTGTGGATTCTCTGGTAACAAAGTCAAAAGAAATAAACCACAGAGGTCTTAAATCCAAAATTTCCAATTTAACCCCCCTCCACTTCCCACACTCTAGGAGATGGCCTCTTTTGACTAGGGATGCACTTGTAAATTATGCAGATACAATTGATCTCTCAGCTAATGATTTGATGCAAATAGTTGAATATTGGGCACTGTAATGGTTCATAGTTGTTACAAGTATTTATATCAGCACCTTTCAATTATAAATATCAAAGTGGTATTATTGATTCAAATGCTCAATAGTATGAGAGTCGATGACAATCATTTTATAAAATCAGACATGTTAACAAATTGTTCATTGTTACAAAGCTTTACCAAAATTTATGATTCAACCATAAATTTCACCCCAAAGTGAAGGTCATACATGATGAATCCCAACCCTATGTAAAGGACATTGTTTTCATGGCCACTATTATGAAATACTTTTTTCTAAGTATTGGCATGGAGATGAAATTACTCTAAGAAATTTTATCTATAGAGGAATAGAAATTTGTGGAAGATTGAGTTCCCTAATCCAGTTAAACCTACAAGTAGAACACCTTCTAGTGAGGATTTTTATGGAATCTCCATTAGGAGTTTATCACTTCTATATTTAAAGTGGTTTATGGTTAGAGGCTTTTTGTAGAGGTTTTTCCAATGGTGTGCCTCACTTTCCATGTTGCCTTAATGTGCTAAACAACGTAACACATTGATTTTGATATACTAAGGTACACCTATAACCATTATTATCATAAAATACTAAAATATATTTTTTACTTTTAAATTTAACAAAATGCATAACAATGCTCCACAAAAAATTAATAGTACTACTACATGCTTGAAGGGAACATCATATTAGGTTAGAAGAATTGGTTATTAAAAAAAAAGGAGAATAAAAAACTTCACTAGTGCATTTAAAAACACACATGATGCTTCTGTGTATGAAAGATTTCCATAAAAGGAGAACTACAAATACTACCATGCCTTAGTGCATTATGATAGACATAACTTTCCACTTTCTCAAGTCTTTCACTTTCAAAATATAATTTTTTACATTTTTGAAAATAAAATAACATATTAGTGCATTTTAATGCCTGATAATGCACCAATTTCTCTTACTATCAAGAACATTAGGAAAGGGTAAAAAATTAGAAAAAGTAGAAAACTGAATTTCATTATCGCATTTCCTTCTAGGCTTCCAATCACTCACATAAATGTTGGTGATAACCCTCCTTCCACAACCACCCCATTTGCAATGCTCTACATTGTTGCTTCCTTGATTCATTAGCTTTGCCAATTGATTTAATTCATTTTCAAATTTTTGAAAGTAGTGCACATTTTTATTTTTTTCTCTATGGGGAAAACCATACCTCCATAGGAAAGAAGATAATAAGTAAATGATTTGTTAACTCCTTACTTTCAATTACATTGAATTAAAATTTACAATTGGGCTTAAATATGACCTTTTTTACATTAAAAAAAATTGTGCAATGTGCTTCATGAGTTTTATCGCACCAAGATTAGTTGTGCATCCTATGAATTTATAGGAAGCACCCATCATGGTGCATCAAATGGTATTCCTTGTTAGTAGTGCGTTATAAAACATGATGCAACAAAAATTTTGATAAGCATTCATGGTACATTATTTCTTAGATAATGCACACATGTGCATGTCTTCCATTTCACAAGTTTTCTCACACTAGTTAGTGGGTGATACATTTGAATATAGGTGCATGTAAAAGCTACACATGCATTATTGTGTGTGAAATATTGGTGCATTAAAAAACTATGGTTTGAGTTTTAACATATTCCCCAAAATCTAACTAATGTGTTATGAATATATTACCATGCCTAAAAGCATTATTATATGCATAATGGACCACACGCTTAACAATTTCACTCACAAAATATAGGTTTTTATATTAAAGAAATAAAATAGTGTATTGATGTATTTTGGTGCCCCATAATGCACTAGTGCATCTTACTATCAGGTGCGTTGTAAGATGGTAAAAAAAAAAAAAAAAAAAAAAAAAAACTAATTGAAATTCATTACCACATTTCTTCCACACTACCAACCACCCATGCAGGACTAGTACTCAACTCATCTAGAAATTTCACCATTTACAACACTCTATAGTGTTTCTTAGTAGCTTCACCAATCAATTTGATTCATTTTTTAATTTTGGAAAGTACTGCACATTTTATTTTTTCTATAAGGAAAGCCATGCATCCTTCAGTGGGAAAAACCTAGTTAAATTGTTTGTTACCTCCTTATTTACAATTGTGCTTAAATTTGGGCCATTTTTACAATTGAAATTATATATATATAATATATAATATATATATATATATATATATATATATATATATATTATAATATATATATTTGTTATATGTTTTGACAAATGTAGTGTCTACACCTGGCAAAGTTAGATTTGTGACACTTAAAGAGGGTGATTTTGATCTAATGATATAAGATTATGCGTGATAGACTTATGTACATGATTATATGCTATAGACATGGTTTAAGTAACCCGATTTTTGTGTGCTTATGATAATATTTATGGTTGTGTGTGTAAGCCTGATTCTATCAAAGTATATATTATCATTATTTTCTCTTTTGGTGTCCCGCTTTTAAAATATGTGTCTAACATGGATGATGATCTAGGGTCGAGACACATAAATGCATGGATGATCATGGTTATGTGGAACATATGGTTAATTATGATTTATGGATGATATATGATTTATATGATTATATATGCTAAATATTGTACTAAGTAGGATGTGGTAGGGGACTTGGTCATTGCTAACAAGGATTCTCAAGTTATAAATGATTGCAGAAGTCATTTCTCAGAATCCAAAATGACTATGGAAGTCATGCAAAATCCTTGGTAAAATTTGAATAAGTTAATTATGAAATTAATTTAATTTCTTTTATATATGAAATTATGATTTGTGTAGGTCTTGGAACAAGACCCTACCAACAAACCATCAAATGGGTATGAACTCACAATTAGTACCTGAAGCTGAAGCACATAGTTTCAAAGAATAGTAGATGAGAAGCCATGGAAATGAGGGTGCAAAGTCCTAAATCCATGAAAGATAAAGACGTGGAGTATCAGGTCTATAATAAAAGGATTCTGATGCGGAGTCCTAAATATTTACAAGACCAAGGTGTAGAATCTTGGCGTAGATCAGGGCATGAACTACTCAATCTACCCAGGCACAAGGATGCAAGAAATAGGGATGCATAATCCCTATTCTTGGGAAGAAAAATACCACCTATGGGAACCTTGGGGATGAATTTCCTTAATAAAATCTCATATCTGACAATTTTGGAGTGACTTTATAAAAATAGAAAGTCATGTCTAGCATCTCAAGTATGACTTTTCCAAAAATAGTAAATCACATTAAATTAATTGGTAATCAAAGTATAGTTGAAGGAAAATCACTTAAATTATCCTTAATCAATTCTAATAGTTCAATCTTGACTAATCCACAGTATTATTAATATAAGTAATATTACTATTATCTTTTATGAGACTATGATATTATTATTGAAAAGGATTTACAAGTCACCTTCATCTACTCAATTACTTCACACCTCTCTCCTTGATGACTCTCATGGATCTATGTAACTTTTAAATTCTTTTAAGAATACATTACACTCAATTTTATGCACTCATCAAATAATGTTATATTCATCTTACACTCATTAAAGACATGTCATAAAAGATCCCTCTTACTCTCTGTTTAATGGATATGTTACACTCTCCTTAACTAAGGCATGCATACCTCTCCTTAATGGCATGTATAAACTCCTCTAAATGGAATACAAGGCATGTACATTACTCCTCCTTGATGCAAAGAATTTGTTGCTCCTCCTATATACGTGTCTCATTTATTCTCACTTGAAAGGGGCGGGGGTGCATTGTGATACCAAGAGTTGGAGAGATTAAAAAAACTTGGAGAATATCTAATTTATTTTGAAAAGAATTTGAAATTCCTAAACTTAATTACTAAGTAGATCTCCCCAGTGGAGCTGACCATGAGTGGTATTTAGAGGAAGTAAAACTTACCTTCCTCAGCTTGCCTTGTATATCTCTCAACTGCTATATTTTTGTACTACTTGTGAGCTCTTACAACTCAAGGTTTCTAGGGGGACAATTTCTCCCTAGATATGGTTGGGTGGAAAACTAGATGGTTCAAATGAATTGGTAAGGATATTGGATATAGAGCATACTCTCATATATGGAGTTATATATATACACTGTTAGGTATATTCATAAACATTGTTAAAATTTGAGTTCATTATTAGTTTCAATTATTGTAGAAATTTCAATTTATGGGAAATTTATAATTGTGAATGTTTATGTTATGAGCTAACCAATAATGAATGGTAGTTATAGTTGAGAATATGTATGTCGGGGATTAAATAGGAATGTGTTACCAAATTTTTCAAGTTTAGCTTATAATGAATCTTTATCCATAACAAGTCATATATATTATCCAAATTCAATCTTCTATGTTTGATAACATGTTTTTTTCTTAATCTGAATTGGGTTGTTAGCTAAAACTTAGTTGTATATAAAATGTTTCATGCTAAATGTTTGAAGAAATTTTGCAATAGCTATGTTCATTTTATGTAACTTTTTTTTTCTATAGTGTTGTTGCAAACTATTTCACAAAAGGTCTTAACAGATGAAGCATTCAGGATGCTATGAATTTGATGAAAATATCATATTAGCATAAATTTGAGTCTTCTTTCTCCATGTACATTTGTAGATGAAGTTTGGATACTTAGTTTTTGACAAAAGTTGTAAATGAGATAGTAGGAATCCATATTTTTTGGTGTTTTAAAGAATTGCATCCCTAGGCATTTTTATTACAATTCAGCTCAACATTAGGGGGTATTCGTACCTTATGGACAAATAACCTCTGACATGATTAAGAAAAACACTTTTCAGAACCTAAATTGTAAATATGGGTGATTTTTTAGATTGTTGTTGTCAATTATGTGCGCCTGTTGTCGAGTTTTTGATGAAAGACTAAGATTATTTAGTCCTTGTTTTAAGATGCCAACATTTGATGTTTCAATTTCTAAATTTTATGAGTTAAATAGGTTGAAGAAGAATCTCAAATTCATTGATGCCAAGTGTTTGACAAAATGTCTCAAAGGTTATAGATTGCATTCTTGCAAAGTGTTTGTAAAAGGCCTCAATGGCCGTAGTTTTTATGCACATAAATCATTAAATTAAATGTCTTAATGATTATAGCTTTTATGCACTAGAACATTCACTAGATATAACTTCCTATGTATGCAAATTTTTTTATGAATGTGAAAATGAATTCAATAATGTTGCTGAAGTGTAAATAGAGAAAATTTCTATAAGATAGTTGTTGCTTTTATCATCTAAAACTATCATTAAAAAAAGGGGTCCTTGTTGGAAACAATTTTACAGTGACCAATTCTATAGGATTTAATTACTTGTGCAAGTGAGCATAATACATTTGGCCGAGTTTCATGTATTAATGGGTGTAACCTTATGCTTTAATGAATGTAGAAAACAACTATTTGTGCCCAATCTATGGAACTCCATTGTTTTACTTGACAATTTTTGAATAATAATATGTTTTTGAAATGGTAACAGTAGTTGATCTTGCTGCAACATTAATTATACAATTCTCATGATTGAAGCATTGCCTTAATAATTGGGGTTGGGAATTTTAATTGACAAATTTGGAAATGTTGTTGTGTCAACATATTTTGTTATTCCATTTCATAAACATATTTTATTTATTAGATTTATTGATGAAGATAGACATATTCTTCCCTCAATTACCTTTCTATATGTAGGTTAATACTCATACACTTATGTGTTATTTTTTTAATAGAAGCATGATACTTTTGTGGTTATGATATCAAGAGTCAATAAGTGGAGCCTATTTAGCATAATCTAGGAAATCAAATGGGATGATCTAGCTTAATGTTCACACATGACATTATGGTGTAATTTGTTTGGAGTCTTAGTTAGAGCTCATGTATAAGTATGAAAAGATGACATGTTACCATCTTTTAAACTTGAGAGGAAATGCGCTTTTGAATTTGTTTTAGGGGAAAGTTATCCTTGACTTCTTATGTGATATTATTATATTGAAAAAGATGGACACGATTACATGATAACTAAGTTAGTAATTTTACAAAGAAAAGAAAAAGGAATTAAGTGTTAGTGATTAATGTGATCTCTAGTTTATATTATTTATGGTTGGTAAGGTGGGACCTTACATATGGTATGAGAGCCAACGACAACACTAGGGAAAAATGGGTCAACATGCTTGCTTATATGTTGATGATGTATGAATGTTGATTTTGCATGCATGTTGAATTATTGTGTATGTTGACTTGTAAGCATATTGGTTCTACAAGGGCTATTATTATTATTATGTCATTTAGAAACTCATGAAAGAAAAATAATGCTTTATTATATTCGTTTATAATTTTGTGAAGACAAATTATTGGAAATATTTTAATGGACTTAAAGACATGCTAGGAAAGGATGTGCTTGAGAAGTTGGGGTTAAACCCAAGCATGTGAATGGCATGATTTTCAATGGGTGAGATATGTGGAGTGCATGCATGGTTTCTTATATGTTTAATGCATCATTATCAATCTGATATGGGCCTACTAGCCATATTTACTAGCTGAAATTGTATATGCCAGGAAAAATATTGGCCTAATCTAAACTATAATATGATGACCTTGGTGTGTATGCTGTGGGAATGAATACATCCTCTAACATTGTAATTATTTTGTATGTGTTAGATTTAAATATAATTAAATTGATTTCCAAATTCTTGAAATGTAGAAAAAGATTATTGTGATAAGTTGATGAAATATCTTTTCTATCGGCTTAAGACAAATTAGGTCTAGGAAATCTAAAATAGTCTCCTTAATAATTTTGTCAATTGCATATTGGTTGAATTCTATTTAAACTAAACAAATTAGAGAAATTGTGAGGATTGAAGTCATGATCAGATCTGAAACATTGTTAGTTAGGGAATCGAGTCATGATTCATATTGTTTATGAACTTGATGAATGCTTTCCTGAAATTTGATTAACTTGTAATTTTTTAAGAGAATAACATGTTTAAAAGATACACGTGTTGTGGTGAGAGTTTTGTTTTATTTGTACCTAAAGGAAAAAGGTATGTGATTAATGAAAAGCTTATTCAAGATTTTGTTTTACAAGAATACATGCTTGTGACATTTTTTGAGGGAGGAATTGAAGGAGAGTGAGATGACATTTTGATGCATTCGAATTGTTGCATGATTTAGAAACCTAAGATGATTGTATTGTATGTGGAATGGAAGAGATTGTTGGATTTAGTAATTTGTGCTTGGACGTATAGTTGTATGAGTAGTTATCAGTTCTACAAAAGGTTGTAATATTTTTAGAGGGTGGCAATTCTCCCTAAAAAAAGGGGCTTAGCTTTAGGCTAGAAATTCCCTTGTGATAATCTAAATCTTATTTAAATTCAACAAGGTTTTTTGATATTTTGAGAAATGTGTGGTTTTAATAGCTTGTTTTCCATATGTATTAATAGTAAGAAATAAGACCTGAAGCCAAATGAATTGATTAATTACTAAATATAGATTATGAGTGATTTTATAGTTGGAAAACAAATTGAGTTATAATTATTATAACAAACTCGGGTTAAAAATCCATGTAATAAAGTTAATAAAGGAAAAATAAGATCAAGATCAGAAGACACGTATTCCAAGATGAATGTTGGGAAAAAAATCCTAATGTGGGTGTTCAGTTGGTTTATTATAGCTAAAGGAAATTAACAAAGGTAATGGCAATGCATTTGGAAAAGCAAGTGGCATTAATTGGCATTTTATTTATGAAAATAATGGAAATTAGGTGAAAAGGAAGGTGAAAGGTCACAGGTTGCATATGTGGAGGAAATTTAAGGAAAATAATGGATATTGAAGAAACTAGAGGCATCGATGATAAAAATGCTTTTCAGGACTAGTTCACAACCTTTTGTCAGTTTTAGCATAAAGCTCTCTCTCTATTCTCTCTATCTCCCATACTCTTGGATACTTAGAGTTTTCTTGGAGAATTCTTAGAGGAGTGTTGCATACTTGGGATTTGGAGCAAGAAAGAAAAGGGAAGCATATATCAAGCGAGGAAAAGTGGGATCAAGCAACTACAATAGGATTATTTGAAGATATCATGTTGCATGTATGATTTCATTGCTGGTTTTTGCATGCATGGTACATGCATGTGTGTTTTGGTTCTCTTGTTGTCATTGGCATCGATTTTTCCAGGTGTTATAGTTGTTTTTAGCCTTGCCTTTCCATTTCCTGATAGACATGGTGTGATGGGGTTTCTCCTACTTGGTTGAGATGGATTGTCGGATAGTTTTGAAACTGAGTGGGGTGGTCTTAGGGAGAAACACAAGGCTTAGGAATCCCTAGACTAGTGAAGGTGGGATTGCCGTAAATCCTAATTTTGTATACCCTCGTTGGGCCTATGAATCCTCAACCAGTGAATGATGGGATATACAGTAAAGCCTAGAGGGTGGAGATGGAAAAATTCCACATGGTTTAGATTGAGAGATCCAAAGGCATCCATGCGTGTATAGGCCTACTGATACCTGGACCAATATATGGTGGAATTGCGATAAAGCCTGGTAGTGTATAATCCTTCTTTGGGACTTGGAATCCCTTGGCAAAATTGCTGTAAAGACTGGTTGTATAGATGAGGGATTGGGTTTAGGAATCCCTTGGTGGATTGTGGTAAAGCCTATGGAAGCCCTGGTTGTTTGGTTGTAAGTCTTGCATTCATGCTTGGAATATGGCACGGGGGTGATTGGCTGAAAGAAAGATTTGGTTCAACCCAATACGTGGAAGTCCATCACTTGGTTGGATTTTGCATATGTTAATAAGAGATTTTTTTCCTGTTATGTTCTATGTGTAAATATACTTGTTAATATGTGGTTTTAATGGATTTTCTATAATTACTATTATGCTAGTTATATGCTTGTTATAAGCAGGGTTTATGACATAATCTGGTTATGGCTCTCATTATGTCTTGATTAGTAAATAAATTGTTAATAGAATTTTGACCTAATAGAGGATAATGCAACTCTTGTGAGAGGGAATCACACCATGATGAATCTTAGATAAGTATGAAGTCCCTATATTCAGATGTGTTTATATGACTTGTACATTACATGTTTATGATATGCTTGATGGAATTCCTGTCATGAATGTTAGGTGTTAATTGAAGTCCTTGTTCAATTATTTTGTATTAGTAGCATTGTCTTAATGCTATTGATTATTTTTGGAAGTTTCATGAAGTTCTGAGCAAATCCATAAGTCCTGGCCCTAAAAATTGAGCTCAAACTCTGGGGTTGCTAGCACATAACTTTCTGAAAAAAGCCACAGTAGCATGGATTCCTTATTGTGGGAGTGACTGGAGGGTCCCAGTCACATGGAAGGCTTGTCATGGGAGCAACTAGGGGTCTAGTTCAGTCAAGAAGAAATTTCCATCAAGGGTTGGATACTTTGAGGGGTTGGATGGATCCTGAAGTTTTTGTACCTTCTTAGGAAGGTGAGTTTGGTTTTGGTTATCAATTCCACTTCCTTAACTATAATTAGGGAGTTTAATCATATCATAGAAACTATTAGGCACATGTTTACCCCAGTGGACTAGTTGGCTTGGGTAAATGTGGGAGGAGGGTTTTACAGTTACCAAGGTAGAATCAATAATATTGATATGATATTTGCATAATTATGAGAGTTTTTCTTGATAACAAGCCTCTTTCGAAAAGATATTAGTAATTTACTTTCAGAATGAAAATATTCTAACATAGTCATTCATAATTGATTATCATGTAAGAGAAGTGAATAATAATGAAGTTTTTGGGAACTAAATGAATGGTCTATAATACAAAAGTGGTTCAATGGGGACTGTATGGAACCTTAGCTTGTTAGTTTAAAAAAAACAAAATTATTATGTCTTGAAACTCAAATTGTGTTTTTCCTAAAGAGTAAACATTTACTTAAAAAAAAAAAGATTATATGTAGATCCTAAAGATTTTGATTACAAGGGTGTCTTATGGAGTGAAAAAGGGAAAACTTGGATTGAGAAAACATAAATCAAGTGGGATGTAAGAGTGGGTTATATATATGACATGTTTTGTTTCATAGTTTCGATGGAAATTGTATGTGGATGATTTGATGTTTCTTGTAAGAAAATTTGATTGTGTGATGTAATGAACCATCATTGTCATTTATACAACTGATGTGGGAGTTGTTTGTGAGTTTTAAATCTAAAGTTTTCTATAGAAACCTAAGAGAATGAAACAAGAAAGATTATTGAATTCTTTATGCATTAGATAAGGAAAAGGCAAACATTTGTAATGTGAGATCATTATCATAGTATCTAGATATAATATTCTTGATTAGATGATTGTTTGATATAGTATGTATTGTAGTGTACATTAAAATCTATTTAGTATGGCATAACTATACATGGTACTTGATCCCACCTTGGCAAGGTTAGTTGTGTGACACTTTGAGAGGGTGATTTTGATGTAATGATATAAGATTATCCATGAAAGACTTATGCACATGCTTATATGCTATAGATCTAGTTTGGGTCACCTAGATGCTATGTGCTTTCGATAATATTTATGGTTGTGTGTGTAAGACTGATTTTGGTAAAGTACATATTATCAATGTTTTCTCTTTTGGTTTTCCACTTTTTAATAGGTGTATGATATGGATGGCAATCTAGGATTGAGACACATAGATCCGTGGATGAGCATGGTTATGTGGAACATATTGGTAATTATGATTTAAGGATGATAGATAATTTGTATGATTATATATACTTAATCTTGTACTAAGAAGGAAGTGGCAGGGGACTTGGTCATTGCCAACAAGGATGCTCAAGTTATAAATGACTATGAAAGTGATTTCTCAAAAAACAAAAATAATGTTGAAGTCATGCACAATCCTTAGTAAAATGTGAATAAGTTAGTTATGAAATTCATTTGATTCCCTTGATCTATGAAATTGTGATGTATGCAAGTATTGAAATAAAACCTTACCAATCAACCATCAAATGGATATGAGCTCACAATCATTATCTTAAGGTGAAGCACAAAATTTCAAAGAAAAGTATATGAGAAGCCATCGAAATTAAGGCACAGAGTCCTAAATCCATGAAATATAAATATGTGGACTCTCGGATCTATAATAAAAGGATTGGGATGTAGATTCCTCAATATTTAAAAGATCAAGGTGTGGAATCTTGGATCCTTGGAGTAGATCAAGGTGCAGAGTCCTCAATATACTAAGGAACGAAGATGAATGCAATAGGGATGTGAAATATATATTTTCTAGAAGAAAAATACCACTCATGGGAAACTCAAAGATGAATTTCCTTTAAAAAATCTCATTTTTGACAATTTTGGAGTGACTTTCTAAAAATAGAAAGTCATGTCTAGCATCTCAAGTATGACTTTCCAAAAATAAAAAATCACCTTCAATAAATGGGTAATCAAGTATAATTGAAGGAAAATCACTTAAATTATCATTAATCATTCCTAATAGTTCAATCTTGACTTAATCCTCAATATTATTAATTATTACTATTATCTTTTTTTTTTGTTTTTTTTTGTGTAATTTATGCTACTTCTATTATTATACAAAAAGGGTTACAAAAAGCTTACATCCTCCATGCTGAGATGGTTACAGCTGGACATTAACACTGGAAAAAAAAAGCTACCATAACACCGACCATGATTGAAAGACTGAGAGACTGAAAGACTGTAAGACTGTTAGTTGAACACATACCAGAACCCATTGAAAGCCAGACCGCTAGACACATGCCAAAACTCCCTATCCTGGCCTTTGCGAGGAGATACATACAGACATTGATATACCAACAGACATAGATACATATATAGACTGACTTCGACTTGAACCGACCGGAAATGAACAAGACTGTCCCACAACAAACACTGCGCACTATGGCAACCAAGCACACGACCTGAAACCGCAGAAGCGACCTCCAAAACAGCAAGGAGACGAGCTCAAGCATCCACGGAGGTGGATGGTTGCTCCTCAAAAATTCTGCAACCATACTGATCGGACGCACTCAAATCTGTGTAAGGAGCATCATCCTTTGCTGGCTCGCTTGGTCCCGCCACTGCACCCGAGGCTTCCGCAGGCTGCAATCTTGGACATTGAATAGGAGAAGCTGGTCGTGGCTCCGCAGGGACCTCTGGAGAGGTTGCGTGTTTACACTTATCAATCCGCACTGATACAAACTAAGTGGCATTATCCAGGGACCATGGGAACCGAAAGCGGGTTGAGGGGTGAGATCTGTGTGAGCACACAGCTGCTCGCCCTCGGCCTCTTCCTCTGCCTCGGCCTCGCCTTGCCCCATGGGAGCTGACTTCTTCAGAGGGGGAATCCAATGAGGGTGAGGAGCACTGAGGGGAATCTCTTCCTCTTGTGCCTCCCCTAGACCCCCCCCCTGCGACTGCTGAGGCGGAGCCGTTCACGCGGCATTCTGGAGCGACACTGCAAAAAAGGCTACACAGAAAACTAGTTTGCCCCTTGCCACAGTTCACAAAGAATTAATTGACCGTGTCCAGAGGTGAAATAATGAACAGAAGCACGAAAGGCGACGAATAAACCTTTGAAAAAACGCAGAGAGGCGGGGCGAAACTTACCACCGAGAACTAAACTAGAGAGTCACCCTGAGCGCCGAGGGGCGCAATGCAAACATAGACTAGAACAAACTGTAGCTAGCAGACGAGATAGCCAGGGCGCCCCAAGGAAGAGACCAAGGCCTTTTGAGCAGAGGGTCGAGGTTTGAACCTTAGCAACCACTGCCAAGGCTCAATCGTTAGCGTTAACGCGCAGGAGCAAATCATCCACAACCAAATGAAACAATGTACAGACCTTAGAGGCTGCCTACCCAGTGAAGGATGGTTCTTAAAGACCCATGGATCGACATTCCAAATGCTGAACATTCCAATGTAGGCCGACTGCACGCAGAGCATCGGAGAGGCGAATCGAATGACAGAAATAGAGCAGCTAACGGCAAGTTGCAGGCCCGTATTAAGTGCTGCATTGATTTTATCAGGACGGGGGTGGCAGGCCCGTAGATTGCCTCTACATCTGGCGGATCTGGGCTGCCACTTGCCCAGTGGGGAGGCCGCCCCCGCATTAATAACCCAATTAATCATCCGCAGCCGTGGAATTATTAATATTATCTTTATGATACTATGATATTATTATTAAAAGGGAATTACAAGTCATGTTTATTTCCTCAATCACTTCACGCCTCTCTCCTTGATGAATCTCATGGCTCTATGTAACTCTCTCTCTATTTTAATAATCCATTAGACTCTATTTTATGCACTCATCAAAGAATGATATATTCCGCTCACACTCATTAAAGAGATGTCATGAAAGATTCCTCTTACACTCTTTTTAATGCATATGTTACACTCTCCTTAACTAAGGCATGCATACCTCTCCTTAATGGCATGAGTTACAATCCTCTAAATGGAATACAATGCATGTATATTACTCCTCCTTTATGACAAGAATTTGTTGTTCCTCCTACATATGTGTCTCACACATTCTCACTTGGAAGGGGGGTTGCATTGTGATACCAAGAGTTGGAGAGATTAAAAAAAGAAAAGATTATGAGAGGGAGAGACTTGAAGAATAGCCAATTTCTTTCAAAACGAATTTGAAATTCCTAAACTAAATTACTAAGTAGCTCTACCTAGTGGAGTTGACCATGAGTGGTATTGGGAGGAAGTGAAACTTACCTTCCTCCACTTGCATTGTATATCTCTGTATTGTTATATTTTGGTACGACATGGGATCTCTTACAGCTCGGGAGTTCCAAGGGAAGATGTTATCTATGGATATGTTTGGGTGGAAAATCAGATGGTTCACAATGAGTTAGTAAGGATATTGGAGCTGAAGCATACTCTCATCTTTGCAATTCTATATATACACTATCAAATATATTCATAAACATTATTGAAATTTTAGTTCATTATTAGTTTAAAGTGTTGTAGAAATTTCAATTTATGGGAAATTTCTACTTTTGAATGTTTAGGTTATGAGCTAACCAATAATGAATGGTAGCTATAGTTCAGAATATGCATGCAAGTGTTTAAAACAAGAATGTGTTGCCAAAGTTTTCATGTCCAGTTGATAATGAATCTTCTTCCATAATAGGTCATATCTATTATCCAAATTAAATATTCTATGTTTCATAGCATGGTTTTCACTTACTGTGAATTGGGTTGTTAGCTGAATCTTAGTTGTATTTAAAATGTTTACACAAAATGTTTGAAGAAATTTTGCAATGGCTGTAGTTCATTTTATGTAAGTTCTTTTGTACAATTTTGTTGCAAACAAATTGATAGAACATCTTAATGGCTAAAGCATTCAAGCTGCCATGAGTTTGATGAAAATATCATATTAGCATAAATTTGAGTTTTCTTTCTCCATCTACAACTGTAGATGAAGTTTACATACTTAATGTTTGACAAAAGTTGTAAATGACATAGTAGGAATCCTTTTTTTGTTGCTTGAGAAAATCACATCCCTTAGCATTTTTATTGCAATTCATCTCAACATCAAGGTGTATCCATATCATATCAACCCACAAGCTTCAACTTGATTCCAAATGATTTTATAGATTGATGCTGCCAATTATGTGTGCCTGTTGTCAAGTTTTTGATAAAAACCCAAGATTAATTAGTCCTTGTTTTAAGATGCCAACATTTGAAGCTTTTTATGCACATAAATTGTTAGATAAAACGTCCTAATGATTGTAGCTTTTATGCACGAGAATTTTCAACATGTATAGCTTCCTATGACTACAAATTTTTATATGAATGTGAAAATTAATTTAATAATGCTCCTGAAGTGTAAATAGAGAAAATTTCAGTAGGATAGTTATTTCTTTTATCTTATCAAACTATCATAAAACAATTTTACAATGACCAATTATGCAGGATTTAATTACTTGTGCAAGTGAGCATAATAAGAATGATCGAGTTGCATATATTAATGGGTGTAATGTTATGCTTCAGTGACTCTAGAAAATAAGTATTTGTGCCCAATATATGCAAATCCATTATTTTACTTGGTATTTTTTGAAGAATAATATGCTTGTGAATTGGTAACAAGAGTTGTTCTTGCAACAACATTCATTATAAAATTCTCATGATTGAAGTATTGCCTTAATAATCGGGATTGGGAATTTTTAATTGGTGAATTTGGAAATGTTGTTGTGTCAACATATTTTGTGATTCCATTTCATAGACATATCATATCTATTATATTTACTAGTGAAGAGAGGCATATTTTTCTCTTAGTTACCTTGTTATAGGTAGGTTAATACTCATACACTTATATGTGATTTTTGTAATAAAAGCATGATACTTTTGTGGTTATGATATCAAGAGTCAATAAGTGGGGCTTATTTAACATAATATATGAAATCAAATAGGATGATCTAGTTTAATGTTCACACATGACATTATGGTGGAATTTGTTTCCAATCTTACTTAGAGATCATGTATAAGTATGAAAAGGGCACATGTTATCATCTTTTCAAATTCAGAGGAAATGTGCTTTGGAAGTGTTTTTAAGGGGAAATTACCCTTGAATTCTTATGTGATATTGTTATATTGAAATAAATGAAGGAACATGGTTAGATGATAACTAAGTTAGTAATGTTAAAAAAATAAAAATTAAACAAATTCAGTATTAGTGATTAATGTGACCTCTACTTTTCTATATTACTAATGGTTGGTAAGGTGGGACCTTACATATGGTATTAGAGATAGCTACAATAGTAGGGCCTAATGCGACAACATGCTTGCTTGTAGGTTGATGGTGTATGCATGTTGATTTTGTGTGCATGTTGAATTATTGTGTATGTTGACTTGGAAGCATATTGGTTGCATAAGGGATATTATTACCATTATGTCTTTTATAAACTCATGAATAAAAATAATGATTTCTTATATTCCTTTATAATTTGTGAAGACAAATTATTGGAAATATGTGAAAGGACTTAAAGAGATGTTGGGAAAGGATGTGCATGAGAAGTTGGGGTTAAAACCAAGCATGTGAATGGCTTGACTGTCAATGGGTGAGTGAGATATGTGGAGTGCATATATGGTTGCATATATGTTTAATGCATCATTATCAATGTGATATGGGTCTAATAGCTATGCTTACTAGCTGAAATTGTATGTACTAAGAAAAATATTGACCTAACCTAAATCATAATATGATTACCTTGGTATGTATGCTTTGGGAATGCGTAAATCCTCTAGTATTGTAACTCTTTTGTATATGCTGGATTTAAGTAAAATTAAATTGATTTTCAAATTCTTGAAATGTAGAAAATGATTATTTTCATAAGTTGATGAAATGCCTTTTCTATTGGCTTAAGACAAATTAGGTCTAGGAAAGCCATAATAATATGCTTAATAATTTTATCAATTTCATATTGGTTTAATTCTATTTAAACTAAATTAATTAGAGAAATTGTGAGGATTGAACTCATGATCTGCTCTAAGCCATTGTTACTTAGGCGATCGAGTAAAAATTCATATTATTTATGAAATTGATGAATGATTTCTTGAAATTTGATTGACTTGTAAATTGTTGAGAGAATAACATGTTTAGAAGATACACATTTGTTATGGAGAAAACTTTATTTTATTTGTACTTAAATGAAAAAGGTATGTGATTAATGAAAAGCTTATTTGAGTTCTTATTTTACAATAATATGTGCTTGTGACATTTTTTGAGGGAGAAACTGAAGGAGAGTGAGATCATATTTTGATGCATTGGAATTGTTGCATGATTTAGAAACATAAGATTATTGTATTATATGTGCAATGAAAGAGAATGTTGGATTTAATAATTTGTGCTTGGATGTATAGTCGTATGAGTATTTATTAGTTCTACAAAAGTTTGTAATATTTTGAGAGGGTGGTAATTCTCGATAAAAAGGGGCTTAGCTTTAAGCTCGAAATTCCCTTATGATAGTCTAAATCTTATTTAAATTCAGCAATATTTTGAGAAATGTATGGTTTTCATAGCTTGTTTTTGTGTATTTATAAATAGTAAGGAATAAGACCTAAAACCAAATGAATTGATTAATTACTGAATAGAAATTATGAGCGATTTTATAGTTTGAAAAAAATTGACTTAGAAATGTTCTAATAGCCGCATGTTAAAAATCCATTTAGTAAAGGAAATAAAGGAAAAATAAGACCTAGGTCATAAGACACGTATTCCAAGATGAACATTGGGAAAACCATCCCAATTTTGGTGTTCATTTGGTTTATTATGGCTAAAGGAAATTGACAAAGGTAATGGCAAAGATTTTGGAAAGGCAAGTGACATTAATTGGAATTTTATTTATGAAAATAATGGAAATTAGGAGAAAAGGAACGTGAAATATCACTAGTTACATTTGAGAAGGAAATTTAAGGAAAATAATGGATATTGAAGAAAATAGAGGCCTTAATGATAAAAAGGTTTTTGAGGATCAATTCACAACCTTTTTTCATTTTTAGCCTGAAACTCTCTCTCTATTCTCTTTGTCTCATACTCTTGGACAATTAGAGTTTTCTTGGAGCACTCTTAGAGGAGTGTGGCATACTTGGTATTTGGAGCAAGAAAGCATAGGGAAGCAAAGATCAAGTAAGGAAAAGTGGGATCAAGTAGCTACGATGGGATTACTTGAAGGTATCAAATTGCATGTGTGATTTCCTTGCTAGTTTTGGCATGCATGGTACATGCATGTGTGTTTTTAGTTCTCTTGTTGTCATTGGCATGTGTTTTTCTAGGTGTGATAGTGGTTTTCAACCTCCTCTTTCCATTTCTTTATAGGCATGGTGTGATGGTTTCAAATTGAGTGGGGTTGTCGTAGGGAGAAATACAAGTCCTAGCAATTCCTTGACTGGTGAAGGTGAGATTGCATAAATCCTAATTGTGTATACCCTCATTGGGCCTAGGAATCCTTGATGGTTGAATGACAGGATATATGGTAAAACCTAGAGGGTGGAGATAGACAAATTCCTCATGGTTTAGGTGGAGATATCCAGAGGCATCCACATGTGTATAGGCCTAGTGATCCATGGACCGATATATGGTAAGATTGCGGTAAATCGTGGTAGTGTATATTTCTTATTTGGGCCTAGGAATCCCTTCGCAGGATTGTGATAAAGCCTAGTTGTATAGATGAGGGATTGGGCCTAGGAATCCCTTGGTGGATTGCGGTAAAGCCTATGGAAGCCCTAGTTGTATGGTTGTAAGTATTTCACTCATGCTTGGAATATGGCACAGGGGTGATTGGATGAAAGAAAGGCTTGGTTCAACACAATCTATGGTCGGGTGGTACGTGTAAGTCCATGACTTGCTTGGATTTTGCATATGTCAATAAGAGATATTTTCCTCTTTTGTTCTATGTGCAAATATACTTGTTAATATGTGGTTTTAATGTATGTTTTATAATTACTATTATGCTAGTTATATGCTTGTTACAAGCATGGTTTAGGACAAACTTCGGTTATGGCTCTCATTATATTTTGATTAGTAAATAAATTGTTAATGAAATTTTGACCTAATAGACAAAAATGCAACTATTGTTATAGGGCATCAAACTTTCTTGACGAATATTAGATAAGTATGAGGTCCCCATATTCAATTGTATTTATATGACTTGTACATTACATGCTTATGATATATTTGATGGAATTACAATCATGGACGTTAGGGGTCAGGTCAATTCCTTGTTCAATTTTTTTGTATTAGTAGCCTTGTCTCAATGTTATTTATCATTTTTTAGAGCTTCATGAAGTTTTGGGCAGAGGTGTGAATCCTAGCCCTGGAAAAATGGCTTAGAATCTGGGGTCACTAGCACATAACTATCTGAAATAGGCCATAGGCGCATGGATGGCCCACTGTGGGAGTGACTGGAGGGTCCTAGTCGCATGGAAGGCTTGTTATGGGAGCAACTAGCAGTCTAGTTCAGTCAAGAAGAAATTTTTGTCATGTGTTGGACACCTTGAGGGATCGATTGGCTCTTGAAGTTTCTGTAGCTTCCAGGGAAGGTGATTCTGGTTTTGGATGTCAATTCCACTTCCTTAACTATGCTTGTGGAGTTGAATCATATCATGGTAACTATTCATCACATGTTTACCCAGTCGACCGGTTAGCTTGGGTAAATGTGGGAGAAGGGTGTTATAGTTATCAAGGTAGACTCAATAATATAGATATCATATTTTCATAATTATGATAGTTGTTCTTTATTATAAGCCTCTTTCGAAAAGACATCAGTAATTTACTTTCAAAATGAAGATATTCTAACATAATCATTCATAATTGATTCTTATGTAAGAGAAGTGAATAATAATGCAGATTATGGGAACTAAAGGAATGGTATATAATACAAAAGTGGGTCAATGGGGACTACATGGAACCTTGGCTTGTTAGTTAAAAAACAAATTATGTCTTGAACCTCAAATTGTGATTTTTCCTAAAGAGTAAACATTTAGTTAAAAAAAAAAGATTTTAGGTAGATCCTAAAGATTTTGATTGCAAGGGTTTCTTATGGTATGAAAAAGGGAAAACTTGGATTGAGATAACATAAATAAAGTGGGATGCAAGAGTGGGTTATATATATCACATGTTTTGTTGCATAGTTACAATGGAAATTGTATGTGAATAATTTGACTTTTCTTGTATGCAGATTTGATTGTGTGATGTAATGGACCATCATTTCCATTTATACAACTGATGTGGGAGTTGTTTGTGAGTTGGCCACCTCAATTTTTCCATGGAAACGTAAGAGAATGAAACAAGAAAGATTATTGAATTCTTAATGCATTAGAGAAGGAAAATACAATCATTTTTAATGTGAGATAATTATCATAGTATCTAGAAATAATATGCTTGCTTAGATGATTGTTTGATATAGTATGTATTGTAGTGTATGTTAAAATATATTTAGTATGGCATAAGTATACATGGTACTTGATCCAACCTTGGCAAGGTTAGTTTTGTGATACTTAGAGAGGGTTATTTGGATGTAATGATACAAGATTACAAATAACAGACTGATGTACATGCTTATATGTTATAGACCTGGTGTGTGTCACCTAGTTGTTGTGTGATTCTGATAATATTTATGATTGTGTGTAAGACTGATTTTTGTTAAGTACATATTATCAATGCTTTCTCTTTTGGTGTATAACTTTTAAAATAGGTGTATGACATGGATGATGATACATGATTGAGATACATAGATCCATGGATAATCATGGTTATGTGGAACATATGGTTAATTATGATTTATGGATGATACATGATTTTTATGATTATATATGCTTAATCTTGTAATAATGAGGATGTGGAAGGGGACTTGGTCATTGCCAAAAAGGATGCTCAAGTTATAAATGAAGGTGAAAGTCATTTCTCCAAAAATAAATTGACTGTGGAAGTCATGCACAATCTGTGGTAAAATGTGAATAAGTTATTATGAAATTAATTTGATTCCTTTGATATATGAAATTTTTATGTATGCAGGTATTTCAAGAAGATCTTACCAATTAACCATCAAATGGGTATGAACTTGCAATCAATATCTTAAGGTGAAGCTTGGAGTTTCAAAATAAAGTAGATGAGAAGCCATCTAAATTAGGGAACAAAGTCCTAAATCCATGAAAGGTAACTACATGGAGTTTCAAATCTATAATAAAAGGGTTGGGATACAGAGTCTTCCATATTTAAAAGATCAAGTTGTGGAATCATGGATCCTTGTTGTAGATAAGAGAACATAGTCCTCAATCTACTAAGGCATGAAGATGCATGCAATAGGGATATGAAATCCCTATTCTCCAGAAGAAAAATACCACTCATGGGCAACTCAGGGACGAATTTCCTTACAAAATCTCATTTCTGATAATTTTGGAGTGACCTTCTAAAAATATAAAGTCATGTCTAGCATCTCAAGTATGACTTTCCAAAATTAGTAAATCACATTCATTCAATGGGTAATCAAGTATAGTTGAAGGAAAAACACTTAAATTATCTTTAATCATTCTTAATATTTAAATCTCAACTTCATCCTTAATATTATTAATATTACTATTATCTTTCATGAGGCTATGATATTATTACTAAAAGGGAATTACAATTCACCTTAATCTCCTCAATCACTTCACACCTCTCCCCTTGATGACTCTCATGGCTCTATGTAACTCTCACTCTCTTTTAATAATACATTACACTCTCTTTTAATAGTACATTACACTTTCTTTTATGCGCTCATCAAAGAATGATATATTCCTCTTACGCTCTCTTTAATGCATATGTTACACTCTCCTTAACTAAGGCATGCATACCTCTCCTTAATGGCATGAGTTAAACTCCTCTAAATGGAATACAAGGCATGTACATTACTCCTCCTTTATACAAGGATTTGTTGTTCCTCCTACATATGTGTCTCATGTATTCTCACTTGGAAGGGGGAGGAGAGGGAGGGTGGAGGGCGCATTGTGATACCAAGAGTTGGAGAGATAAAAAAAAATATTATAAGAAGGAGATACTTGGAGAGTAGACAATTGATTTCAAAATGAATTTGAAAGTCCTAAACCACATTACTAGGTACTTCTACTAGTGGAGCTGACCATGAGTGGTATTTGGAGGAAGTGAAACTTACCTTCCTCCTCTTGCCTTGTATATCTCTCTATTTCTATACTTTGTTACTACGTGTGAGCTCTTACAATGATTTAGTAATGATATTAGAATTGAAGCATACTCTCATCTTTGCAGTTGTCTATATACACTATCAGGTATATTCATAAACATTCTTGAAATTTAGTTCATTATTAGTTTAAAGTGTTGTATAAATCTCAATTTATTGGAAATTGCTACTTTTGAATGTTTATGTTATAAACAATAATGAATGACAACTATAGTTGAGAATGTGCATGCAGGTGATTAAAACAAGAATGTGTTGCCAAAGTTTTCATGTTCAGTTTATAATGAATATTTTTCCATAGTAGGTCATATCTATTATCCAAACTCAATATTCTATGTTTCATAGCATGGTTTTTGCTTACTACGAATTGTGCTGTTAGCTTAAACTTAGTTGTATTCAAAATATTGCACATAAAATGTTTGAAGAAATTTTGCAATAGCTGTAATTAGTTTTATGTAATTTGTTTTGTACAGTGTTGCTACAAACTAATTGATAGAAGGTCGTAATGGATGAAGTATTTAGGTTTCCATGAGTTTGATGAAAATATTATATTAGCATAAATTTGAGTTTTCTTTCTCCATATACAGTTGTAGATGAAGTTTGGATACTTAATGTTTCGCACAAGTTTTAAGTGACATAACAGGAACCCATTTTTTGTTGTTGTTTGAAAAAATCACATCCCTTGGTATTTTTATTGCAATTCATCTCAACATCATGGGGTATCCATATCATATGGACCCATAACCTTCAACTTGATTCCAAAAAAATACTTTTCAAATCCTAGATCATAAATCTGGGCAATTTTGCATATTGATGTTGTCAATTATGTGTGCCTGTTGTCGAGATTTTTTATAAAAGACCAAGATTATTTAGTCCCTATTTTAAGGTAACAACATTTGAAGTTTCAATTTCTTACTTTTATGAGTTAAATAGGTTGAAGAAGAATCTTGAATTTCTTACTACGAAGGGTTTGACAAAATGCCTCAATGACCATAGATTGCATTCTTGCAAAGTGTTTATCAAATGTCTTAATGGTTGTAGTTTTAATGCACATAAATCGTTAGATTAAATGTATTAATGATTGCATATTTTATGCATTGGAAATTTCAATAGGTATATCTTCCTACGTCTACAAGTTTTTGTATGAATATGAAAATGAATTAATAATGTTGTTGAAGTCTAAATAGAGAAAATTTCAGTAGGATATTTATCGCTTTTATCATCTAAAACTATAATAAAACAAAATGGGTTGTTGTTGGAAACAATTTTACAGTGACCAATTATGTAGGATTTAATTACGTAAGGAAGTGAACATAATAAGTTTGGCCAAATTATATATATTAATGGGTGTAATATTATGCTTTAGTGACTATAGAAAACAACTAGTTATACCCAATCTATGCACATCCATTGTTTTACTCGGCACTTTTTGAAGAATAATATTCTTCTAAATTGGTAATAGTAGTTTCTCTTTCTGCAACATTCATTATACAATTCTCATGATTGAAGAACTGCCTTAATAATTAGGATTCATAATTTTTAATTGATGAATTTGGAAACGTTGTTGTGTCAACATATTATGTGATTTGATTTCATAAACATATCATATTTATTAGATTTACTGATGAAGAGAGACATATTCTTCCTTCAGTTACCTTATTATAGGTAGGTTAATACTCATACACTTATATGTGATTTTTTTAATAGAAGCAATATACTTTTTTGGTTATGATATCAAGAGTCAATAAGTGGAGCTTATTTAGCATAATCGAGGAAATCAAATTGGATGATATAGCTTAATGTTCTCACATGACATTATGGTGGAATTTATTTCCGATCTTACTTAGAGCTCATGTATAAGTATAGAAAGAGCACATTGTATCATCTTTTAAACTTGAGAGGGAATGTGCTTTGGAATTGAATTTACAAGAAAGTTATCCCTAATTCCTTATGCGATATTGTTATATTGAAATAGATGAAGGAACATGATTACATGATAACTAAGTTAGTAATGTTACAAAAAAAAAAAATTGCGTATTAGTGATTAATGTGACCTCTACTTCTCTATATTACTAATGGTTGGTAAGGTGGGACCTTACATATGGTATGAGAGCCAGCTACAATACTATGTCCCAACATGCTTTCTTGTAGGTTGATGATATATGAGTGTTGATTTTGAATGCATGTTGAATTATTGTGTATGTTGACTTGGAAGCATATTGGTTGCATAAGGTATATTATTATTATTATGTCATTTAGAAACTCAAGAAAGAAAATTAATTCTTTCCTATACTCTATATTTTTTTTAAGACAAATTATTGGAAATGCCTTAAAGGACTTAAAGATATTTTGGAAAGGATGTACTTGAGAAGTTGGGGTTAAACCCAAGCATGTGAATGGATTGATTTTCAATGGATGGTTTAAATATGTGGAGTGCATGCATGGATTCATATATGTTTAATTTGTCATTTTCAATGTGATATGGGCATACTACCATCTTTACTAGCTGAAATTGTATCTACCAAGAAAAATATTGGCCTAATCTAAACTATAGTATGGTGACCTTGGTGTGTATTCTTTGGGAATGTGTAACAAGTGTAAGGATGAGATTAAATTAATGTCATGATTGAGTTCATCATGTTAATTTTGACTCTTTTCTTATCCGAAGTAATGGAAACTTAACAAAATCTACCTTGAAGGATGTCACTTTTAATTGTGAATGTACATTCACAGGTAATGTATGTGCATTAATTTGATGAGTTAAAATATTATTTGCGAATAAATTCTTAACGGTTAAGAATGGAATTCATATGATTTACATGGCATGATTTTGTGTAGTTTGGGTTGACATTATACATCAAATAACTTGAAATTACTCAAATACTAGGTTGTGGTATGGCCTTCCTAATGAACAAAATGCTTAAATAATTGATGCATGGAGGGTTGGGGAAACCATTTTAAGGAACACTTAAAGGTTATGTTTTTCTTAAGTTATGTATAGGTGTGGAATCCATACTAGCATATATCTATGAGCTAATGTATGGGTGTGGAATCCATACTAACATATATTTATGAGCTAAGTAATTCTTCTAGTTAGAATGAACACAAATATTTTGATGGAATCTCATTGGAATGATTAAGGAGGATATATTATGTATAATTAAAGTTAAATGGATAGAGATTCATAATATGAATTTTCTTGAGATTTAAATCCATTATTTTGTTTTTATTACATATGAAGATACTAAGGTTGGTATAGTGAACATGTTAGGTGGTTTAGAATGTTTGGAACAACTGATTTTGATATATGGATTCGAGTGTGAACTAGGTATATATAACCTCTAGTATTGTAATTATTTTGTATGTGTTGGATTTAAGTAGAATTAAATTAATTTTCAAATTATTGAAATGTAGAAAAACATTATTATGATAAGTCGATGAAATATATTTTTTATTGGCTTAAGGCAAATTATGTCTAGGAAAGCCAAAATAGTCTACTTAATAATTTTATTAATTGCATATTAGTTGAATTCTATTTAAACTAGATTAATTAGAGAAATTATGAGGATTGAACTCATTAACTGCTATAAGCTATTGTTATTTAGGCGATCGAGTCAAAATTCATATTGTTTATGAACTTGATGAACTCCTTTATTGAAATTTGATTAACTTGTAAATTGTTAAGAGAATAACATGTTTAAAAGATAAACATGTTTTGTGGTGAGAGCTTTGTTTTATTTGAACTTAAAGGAAAAAGGTACGTGGCTAATGAAAAACTTATTTGAGTTCTTGTTTTACAAGAATATGTGCTTGTTACATTTATTGAGGGATCAATTGAAGGAGAGTGAGATCACATTTTGATGCATTGGAATTGTTGCAAGATTTAGAAACCTAAGATGATTATATTGTATGTGGAATGGAAGAGATTGTTGGATTTAGTAATTTGTGCTTGGATGTATAGTGGTATGAGTAGTTATTAGTTCCACAAAAGGTTGTTATATTTTGAGAGAGTGTTAATTCTCCTTAAAAAAGAGCTTAGCTTTAGGCTAGAAATTCCCTTGTGATAGTCTAAACCTTATTTAGATTCAACAAGATTCTTCATATTTTGAGAAATGTATTGTTTCCATAGCTTGTTTTTTGTGCATTTATTAATAGTAAGGAATAATACCTAAAACAAAATGAATTTATTAATTACTAAATAGAAATCATGAGTGATTTTATAGTTAGAAAATAAATCGACTTACAGTTAGCAAGGTAGATTCAACAATATAGATATTGTATTTCATAATTATGAAAGTTGTTCTTGATTACATGTCGATTTCAAAAACATATCATTGTTAAGTACATATTATCAATGTTTTCTCTTTTTGTGTCCCACTTTTGAAATAGGTGTATGACATGGATGACGATCCACGAATGAGACACATAGATCCATGGATGATCATGGTTGTGTTGAACATATGGTTAATTATGATTTATGGATGATACATGATTTGTATGATTATATGTGCTTAATCTTGTAACAATAAAGATGTGGTAGGGGACTTGGTCATTGTGAAAAATGATGCTCAAGCTATAAATGACTACATAAGTAATTTCTCCAAAACCAAAATGATTATGGAATTCATGCATAATCCTTGGTAAAATATGAATAACTTAATTATGAAATTCATTTGATTCCTTTGATTTATGAAATTGTGATGTGTGGAGGTGTTGGAATGAGCCCTTGTTAATGAACCATCAAAATGGTATGAGCTCACAATCAGTACCTTAAAGTGAAGCTAAGAGTTTCAAAGGAGAGTAGATGAGAAACCATGGAAATCAGAGCGTGAAGTCCTAAATCCATGAAAGGTAAAGACGTGGAGTCTTAGATTTATAATAAAAGGATGCGGATGTAGAGTCCTAAATATTTGAAAGATTAAGGTATGGAATCTTGGAACCTCGGAGTAGCTAAGGGCGCAGAGTCCTCAATCTACTAGACATGGAGATGCATACAGAAGGGATTCAGAATCTCATTTCTACAAAAGAAAAAACACCAACTCATGGGAAACTCAGGGATGGATTTCCTTAATAAAATCTCAATTTTTGAGAGTTTTGGAGTGACTTTCTAAAAATAGGAGGTCATGTATAGCATCTCTAGTATGCCTTTCCAAAAATAGTAAATCACCTTCAATAAATGGGTAATCAAGTATAGTCGAAGGAAAAATCACTTAACTTATCATTAATAAATCCTAATAGTTAAATATTGACTTAATCCTCAGTATTATTAATATTATTAATATTACTATTATCTTTTATGAGACTATGATATTATTATTACAAGCGAATTACAAGTCACCTTCATCTCCTCAATCACTTCACACCTCTATCCTTAATGACTTTCATGTATCTATGTAACTCTCTCTATCTTTTAATAATACATTTCACTCTCTTTTATTAACTCATCAAAGAGTGGTATATTCCTCTTACACTCATTAAATACATGTCATAAAAGATCCCCCTTATGCTCTCTTTAACGCATATGTTAAATTCCCCTTAACTGAGGCATGCATACCTCTCCTTAATGGTATGAGTTACAATGCTCTAAATGGCATACAAGGAATGAATATTACTCCTCCTTTATGAAAATAATTTGTTGCTACTCCTATATATGTGTCTCATGCATTCTCACTTGGAAGGGGGGGGTAGGGGTGCATTGTGATACCAAGACTTGGAGAGATTTAATAAAAAAAAACATTATGAGAGGGAGATAATTGGAGATTGGCCAATTTGTTTCAAAATGAATTCAAAATTCCTAAACTAAATTACAAATTATCTCTACCTAGTGGAGTTGACCATGAGTGGTATTGGGAGGAAGTGAAACTTATCTTCCTCAACTTTCCTTGTATATCTCTCTACTACCATATCTTGGTACTGCTTGTGAGCTCTTATCGCTCGGGGGTTCTAGGGGGAGAAGTTATCCTTGTATATGTTTTGGTGCAAAAACGGATGCTTCACAATGAGTTGGTAAGGATATTGGAGCTAGAGCATACTGTCATCTTTGGGGTTGTATATATACACTGTTAAGTATATTCATAAACATTCTTGAAATTTTAGTTCATTACTAGTTTAAAGTGTTGTAGAAATTTCAATTTATAGGAAAATTCTACTTGTGAATGTTTATGTTATGATCTAACCAATAATGAATGGCAACTATAATGGAGAATGTGCATGCAAAGCATTAAAACAAGAATATGTTGGCAAAGTTTTCAAGTTCAGCTTTTAATAAATCTTTCTCCATAACAGGTCATATTTATTATGAAAATTAAATATTCTATTTTTGATAACATGGTCTTTACTTACTATGAATTGGGATGTTAGCAGAAACTTAGTTGTATATAAAATGTTGCACCCTAAATGTTTGAAGAAATTATGCAATAGTTGTAGTTTAATTTATGTAAGTTCTATTTTGTACAATGTTTTTGCAAACTAATTGACAGAAGGTATTAATGGATGAAGCATTCAGGCTTCCATGAGTTTGATGAAAATATCATATTAGCATAAATTTGTGATATCTTTCTCCATGTACATATGTAGATGGAGTTTTCATACTTAGTGTTTGACAAAAGTTGTAAATGAGATAATAGGAATCCATTTTTGTTGTAGTTTTAAAGAATCACATACCTAGGAATTTTATTTCATTTCATCTAAACATCAAGATGTATCTATACAATATGGATATGTAACCCCCGAATTGATTCCAAAAAAATACTTTTCAGAACCTAGATCATAAATCTAGGCGATTTTGGAGCTTGCTACTATCAATTTTGTGTGTTTGTTGCCGGGTTTTTGATAAAAGACTCAGATTATTTGGTCCCTCTTTTAGGATGCCAACATTTGAAGTTTAATTTTTGAATCTTATGAGTTAAATAGGTTGAAGAAGAATCTCAAATTCATTGTTGCCAATTGTTTGACAAAATGCCTCATTGGTCGTAGATTGCATGCTTGCAATGTGTTTATCAAAGCCTTCAATGGTTGTTGTTTCTATGCACATAAATAGTTACATTGAATTTCTTAATGATTGTAGCTTTTATGCACTAGAAATTTCAATAGGTATAGCTTCCTACGTCTGCAAATTTTTGTATGAATGTGAAAATGAATTTAATAATGTTGTTAATGTGTAAATTGAGAAAACTCTAGTAGCACAATTGTTTCTAATGCCATCTAAAACTATCATATAAAAAAGGGTTGTTGTTGGAAACAATTTTAGATTGACCAATTATCTAGGATTTAATTACTTGTGCAAGTGAGCATAATAAGTTTGGCCGAGTTTCATCTATTGATGGGTGTAATCTTATGCTTCAGTGACTCTAGAAAACAATTTTTTGTGCCGAATCTATGTAGGTCCATTATTTTTCTTGGAAAATTTTAAAACATAATATGCTTCTAAATTTGAAACAGTAGTTACTTTTGCTCTAATATTCATTATACAATTCTCACGATTGAAGAATAACCTTAATAGTTGTTATTAGGAATTTTCATATAATGAATTTGGAGATATTGTTGTGTCAACATATTTTGTTATTACATTTCATAAACATATCATATTTATTAGATTTAATGATGAAGAGAGGTATATTGTTCCCGCGGTTACCTTGCTATAAGTAGGTTAATATTCATACACTTATATGTGAATTTTGTAATAGAAGCATGATACTTTTGTGGTTATGATATCAAGAGTCAATAAGTGGAGCTTATTTAGAATGATCTAAAAAATCAAATCAGATGCTCTAACTTAATGTTCACACATGACATTATGGTGGAATTTATTTCTGGTCTTACTTAGAGCTCATGTATAAGGATGAAAATAACACATGATATCATCTTTTAAACTTGAGAGGAAATGTGCTTTGGAATTGGTTTTAAGGGAAATTTATCCTTGACTTCTTATGTGATAATCTTATATTGAAATAGATGAAGGAACATGATTACATGATAACAGAGATAGTAATATTACAAAAAATAAAATAAAATTGAGTATTAGTGATTAATGTGACCTCTACTTCTCTATATTATTGATGGTTGGTAAGGTGGGACCTTATAAATGGTATCAAAGCTAGCTACAACACTAGGGCCTAATATGCCAACATGTTTGCTTGTAGGTTGATGATGTATGAATGTTGATTTTTCATGCATGTTGAATTATTGTGTATGTTGACATGGAAGCATATTGGTTCCATAATTGATATTATTATTATTATTCCATTTAGAAACTCATGACAGAAAAATAATGATTTCTTATATTCCTTTATATTTTTGTTGAGAGAAATTATTTGAAATATGTGAAAGGACTTAAAGACATGCTGGGAAAGGATTTGCTTGAGACGCTGGAGTTAAACCCAACCATGTGAATGGCTTCATTGTCAATGGGTCAGTGAGATATGTGGAGTGCATGCATGGTTTCATATATGTTTAATGCATCATTATCAATCTAATATGGGCCTACTAGCCATCTTACTAGCTGAAATTGTATCTACCAAGAAAAATTTTGGCCTAATCTAAACTATAGTATGATGACCTCAGTGTGTATGCTTTGGGAATGTGTAATAAGTGTAAGGCTGAGATTCAATTAACATGACGACTGAGTTCATCATGTTAATTTTGACTCTTTTCTTATCTACACTAATGAAAACTCAATAAAAGCTACCTTGAAGGATGTCATTTTTAACAGTAAATGTATATTCATGAGTAATGTATGTGCATTAATTTGATGTGTTAAAATATGGTTCGGGAATACATTCTTAATGATTAAGAATGGAATTCCAATGATTTTCTTGACATGATTTTGTGTAGTTTAGGTTGTCATTATGCATCAAATAACTTGAAATTACTCAAATAATACGTTGTGGTATGACCTTCCTAATAAGAAAAAAGCTTAAATGACTGGTGCATGGAGGGTTGAAGGTTTTGTTTTCCTTAAGTTATGTATGGGTGTGAAATCCATACTAGAATATATCTATGAGCTAATGTATGGGTGTGGAATCCATACTAACAAATATCTATAAGCTATGTAATGGTATGAGGTATGGGTGTGGAATCCATACTAACATATATTTATGAGATAAGTAATTATTTTGGTTAGAATGAAAAAAATATTTTGATTAAATCTCATAGACATGATTAAGGAGGATTGATTATGTGTAACTAAATTTAAATGGATAGAGATTCGTAACATGAATTCCTTTGAGATTTAAATCCATTATTTTATTTTTATGACAAACGAGGTCACTAAGATTGGTATAGTGAACACCTTTAAGTGGTTTAGAATGTTTGGAATAACTCATTTTGATATATGGAGTCAAGTGTGAACTTAGTATATATACTCTAGTATTGTAATTCTTTTGTATGTGTTGGATTTAAGTATAATTAAATTGATTTTCAAATTCATGAAATGTAGAAAAAATTATTTTTGTAAGTTAATGAAATATTTTTTGCTATTGGCGTAAGACAAATTATGTCTAGGAAACCGATAATAGTCTCAATAATTTTATCAATTTCATATTGGTTGAATTCCCTTTAAACTAAATTAATTTGAGAAATTATGAGGATCGAACACATGAACTACTCTAAACTATTGTTAGTTAGGCGATCGAGTCAAAACTAATATTGTTTATGAACTTGATGAACTACTTTCTTGAAATTTGATTAACTTGTAAATTGTTAAGATAATAACATGTTTATAAGATATAAATGTTTTTTGGTGAGATCTTTGTTTTCTTTGAACTTAAAGGAAAAAGGCATGTGATTAATGAAAATCTTATTTGAGTTTTGTGTTACAAGAATATGTGCTTGTGACCTTTTCTGAGGGAGGAATTGGAGGGTGAGATTACATTTTGATGCATGGGATTTGTTGCATGATTTAGAAACCTAAGATTATTATATTGTGTGCAATGGAAGAGATTGTTGGATTTAGTAATTTTTGCTTAGATGTATAGTTGTATGAGTAGTTATTAGTCATACAAAAGGGTGTAATATTTTGAGATGGTGGTAATCCTCCTTAAAGAAAATGGCTTAGCTTTAGGCTAGAAATTCCCTTGTGATAGTCTAAATCATATTTAAATTCAACAAGATTCTTCATATTTTGAGAAATGTATGGTTTTCATCGCTTGCTTTTACGTAACGTATTACTAGTAAGGAATAAGACCTAAAACCAAATGAATTGATTAATAACTGAATATAAATAATGAGCGATTTTATAGTTGGAAAATAAATTAACTTACAGTTATCAAGGTAGACTCAAAAATATATATATCATATTTACATATTTATGAGAGTTGTTCTTGTTTACAAGCTGCTTTCGAAAAGATATCATTAGTTTGCTTTCAGAATGAATATATTCTAACAGAGTCATTCATAATTGATTCTCAAGTAAGTGAAGTCAATAATAAAGAAGATTACAGGAACTAAAGGAATGATCTATAATATAAAAGTGGGTCAATGGGGACTATTTGGAACCTAAACTTGTTAGTCTAAAAAAAAAATTACGTCTTGAACCTCAAATTGTGTTTTTTCCTAAAGAGCAAACGTTTAGTAAAAGAAATAAAATAATTGTAGGTAGATCCTAAATATTTTGGTTGTAAGGGCGTCTTATGGAATGAAAAAGGAAAAGCTTGGATTGAGAAGACATAAATCACATGGGATGTAAGAGTGTGTTATATATATGACATATTTTGTTGCATAGTTTCAATGGAAATTGTATGTGTATGATTTGATGTTTATTGTATGCAAATTTGATTGTGTGATGGAATGGACCATCATTGTCATTTATAAAACTAATGTGGGAGTTGTTTTTGAGTTTGAAAGCTCAATTTTTCTATAGAAACCTAAGAGAATAACCTAGGAAAGATTATTGAATTCTTAATGCATTAGATAAGGAAAAGACAATCATTTGTAATGTGAGATCATTATCATAGTATCTAGATATAATATGCTTGATTAGATAATTTTTTGATATAGTATGTATTGTAGTGTATGTTAAAATCTATTTAGTATGGAAAAACTATATATGGTACTTGATTAATAATGGTATTTTTGGTCTTCATAGACAAACCAATTTGATTTTAGAAAGATGTATATATACAACAACTATAAGAAAAATCCAGACCAAGTTTTATCCAAGAGGGGGAGTATGTAGTGTCCCACCTTAGCAAGGTTAGTTTTGTGACACAAAGAGGGTGATTTTGATGTAATGATATAAGATTATGCATGACAGACTTATGTACATTCTTATATGTTATAGACCTAGTTTGGGACACCTGGTTATTGTGTGCTTATGATAATATTTATGGTTATGTGTGTAAGACTGATTTTCGTTAAGTACATATTATCAATGTTTTCGCTTTTGGTGTCTAACTTTTGAAATAGGTGTATGACATGGATAGTGATCCAAGATTGAGATACATAGATCCATGGGTGATCATGGTTATGTGGAACATATGGTTAATTATGATTTATGGATGACACATTATTGGTACAAATATATATGCTTAATCTTGTACTAAGAAAGATCTGGCAGGGGATTTGGTCATTGCCAACAAGGATGCTCAAGTTATAAAAGACTGCGGGAGTTATTTCTCCAAAACCAAAATGACTATGGAAGTTGTTGTATCTCTGAGATGTTAATGGTCAGCTATCATGCTAGGGCATCTAAGATAATTGTTTTAGGGGTTTTGTTTTAATTTGGAGGACCAATGTATGAAACAAAAGTAAGATTGTAATTTCTAACCTTTTGAATAATGTTAATATTAAAATAGACGGCTGCTATTGAAATTCACACAGTGATATAACTTGTATAGTGGTGAGTAGAAATAGAGGAATGATATGATTATCACAATCTTGAAATTGAAAATTAAATAATCATAAGTATGAAAACCATTTAACTATGTTTATAAGGTTTAACAGAATATGCTTAAGCTTACAAAAGATGATGATTTATTGATTTAGAGGGAATTAATTAAACAAACAGTTCATTAATTCATTCTCTTTACAGATTATCACTTCAGAAACTTATAGGAATAGATTGAAACCCAATTATTCCTATCTAGTTATCTCTGTAAGACATAAGAATATGAAGAAAAACATAATAAATAATACTGGAAAAACTTACAGGAAACATAGAACTGTGTAAATTAAAATTCAAAATTCTTTGCTTTTATATTAGTGATCCAGAAAAGTCAAGTACATCAAATGATTTAAAATTCTTCTTCAAGGGTGCAACCCTTAATAACTCATAAAGAGAGTTATTTATACGATAATAGAACTGATAAAATATCCTAAACTATTTTTACAAAAAATAGATTATTGGAAAATCAAAAATCAAAACTGCTAGTTGATCTGGTACTATTTCGATGCCAAGTTGTTAATGATTGTTGCTAAAAAAATTGAAAACTATTGAAGCTGGCTGACTCTTCCTCCAAAAACTAAATGTTGTTAGATCACCCTTCAATTAAGTAAATCTATCAATTCTTCCCAGCGTTTCTTATCTGGGATAGAAATCTTGGTTGCCCTCCTATAAACTTCATCCATCTCTGTATATTTAGTAAAAGTGGACTTTACTAAAAATATGTGTTTGATTTCATTCAAAATAAAGAAAGTATCCCTGAGTGTATTTACTATTAGTGTCTGTGTTGCTAAATCTCTGATGTTTGAAAATAAAGCTACATGTTTTCCCACCTCTATCAATTTCCGAACATAATTCTCAATTGGTATCAACTTATCATTAATTACAAGCATAGAGGGTAAAATCTTGCTAGTCAAGGGTTCTATTATGCTATAAAACCTCTGAACTATGGTATTGACATTGCTGCACTTTTCCTGTAGTTGAAGGGTGAGATTTTTCTTAGTGATGATCTTCTTTACCTCCAATATAGCTACAATTCTATCACTTATGCCTAATTCCTCAAGCTCGTATCCATCTTTGGAATTTATAAATTTGATTATATCAGAGGTAATTTCTAGCATATCCTCCAGCTCCTTGGTTATAGTTTGTACTACCTAGGCTTTTTCTAAGAGATCTTTTTGATCAAACACTATCTTGATAAAGGGCGAAATATCCTTGATTAATTCTATAATTTCTTCACATAGGATTTCCTTTGCTAAACCCAATTTGTTTCCTATTCTTTGAGTTCCCTTTGTAATACTTCAATCTGACCTTTCACTCTATTCAATTCAACTGTATGTGGACTGTTAGCTACTGAGTTCATAAGTTGTAACTTCTTGAGTTCATCCTTTAGTTTCTTAATTTCTCCTCTCTGGATAGATAGGTTCTGAACAGCTTCAACAAGTTGTTCAACTCCTTATGCTGCACCTATAGTTGATGTTGTAGTTGCAGTGGAAACTTTGGTGGTTGCAATTGCTATAAAGGGGACTATATCCATTGGAGTTTGGGCCATGTTAATAACTTCCTCTTTTTTCTTTACCAATTTCTCCATCTTCTCTTCCATTTGTTTAATCTGCAAATTCTACTCTATGATAAGCTTCATCATGTTTGACTTTTGAGTTTCCATCTCCTAGATTTCTTTGGCCATTGGATCCTCAGAGGCTGGCAATTTTAGATGTTTCTTTAATGCTGCAACTTTAAAATTCTTCTTCTTAATGAGCTCTTCTACAATGTTTATGTTTGAGGGATCATATCCCATCTTCAGCACTAGATTCTCCAAGGATTGGATCTTGGTATCCTTTACTATTGAGGAGACTTTCTAAAACTTTAGCTATGATTGAGTGTTGGCTAGGGTAACCTACATTTTTTAGAAAGTCATGGTAGTATTTGTCAAGGTGGAAGCAATCATCTGCCCAGTTTGTTTGTGCATCTCCATTTGGTGAATTGGATGCACATCCTTCACATTGAACTCAAAAGAAGTCTATTTTTTATATTGAGCAGCAGTCCTAGGCTATGGAACTTGGGCTTGCAAGAAAGCCATCTGCATCTTTCCCTTCTTAGAATCGAAGACTGAAAGAAGCTTGGATTGAGAGCTAAAAGAATGCTTCTAGAACTAGCTATAGGTGTTCAATTTTAACTCTTCATTCTTCATTTTGATCTCATTGAAGACATGAAAAATCTCTTCCTCCTTATCTTTTGGAATGCCTCCACTAGTCTAAATTGCTTGTTGTTCATGAGAAGTAGTAGAATGAGTTGGGGACTGTGTAGACTATCCACCAAACAATGTATAAAGCATGGTCTCCCCCAGTCCATCAATGATGTCTTGTGAGGTTCATTTGTGGCACCGACAATTATAGAGATCCTATGTGTCTTTTTCCTGTGTACAACCCTAAAGCCCTAACTTTTTGCTTCAGTTGTAGGTGAATATTGTTCTTCCCTCCCTCTCTTGGCTGTGTTTTCTTATGCAAGTGGAGTTTTCACATTAGATGTAGAAACTACCTATTCTTCAACCTCTTGGAGGGTGTTCTTTATCCATTCCAATTGATTTTTATATTGTTCTATCTCAAGCCTAGCTGTGTGATGATATGGTGTAAATTTATTCTCCACCCTGAGTTTGGAAATCACTCCCAATAGGTGATCAAACCAAGTGAAACTGAGACCAAACTTCATCTCCTTTAGTAATTTGTCTACTTCCTCTCCTGATGCCTTGGTGTTACAGATGAATGGACCAACTTGGGCTTTCAACTTGAATTGTGATTTCTTCTTGGTAGCCACAAAGTGTACTTCATGTGTATTTAACCTTTGCCTTATGTATTCTAGTGCAAAGGTTCTGATAGGGAGGTACTTGGGCATTTTGTAGGGTGGAAGCTCACAACCATAAACCCTGATCTCTATGTAGTTTTAGTAACAATATCAATCCCCTATTGTAGCTTGATCAACCAACTGTAATTCTTTAATAATCTCCTCACTAATCCTTGGTACTGGAGTATTGCTCATAAGGCTAACAGCTAGATGAATAAATAATTCTATTATCTATTTATATGTAAACTTTTCTTTTTTCCTTCATCCCCATTGAAGTCCAGAATATAACTGATTGTTGATTTCCTTCCTTATCTAACTTCTGTAAAGAAAATGGGAATGTGTCCCCCTGAAAATATATAAAAAGGTAAACAAGTACTGAAGCATACTTGAATACTTCTTCAGTATTGAATTTGACAAATTGCTCATGTATGGCTTCAACAATGAAATTACTAAAATCATAAATAACAGTGGGTTTAGAATCAGTAGAAAACATGGATAAGAAACCAAGGATGGCTTCATTGACATATGAATCAAAGTTATAACCAAGCAAATAGGACAAAATAGTGGTAGTTTTCTTAGTTCTATCAGGAAGAATGGATGAATCATAAGGATGATTCCTTTTTGGCATAGGACCATCAATAGCTAGAAATAGTTCAAGTGTCTGGGATATTTTAGTAAAGTCTAGTTTTTGATAAGCTTCTATCATGTTTTCATGAGAAAAAGGATGGGTTGGTGTAGTAGAAGGGGCCTGCAGGATTTTTTCAATGGAATCAGAATTGATTGAACATAGGATTTCTCTTGTGGGTGAAATAATTGCTCTTTGGCTTGGATCATAAGATTCATGGCATTTTCTTACAAATTTAGGTGCTTTCTGTATCTATGGGAAAATTTAATGAGGTAATTGAGAGTGCCAACACCCTATTTCATCTATTTGGTCAATCAACTGATCTTCCATCCAGCAATAGATTTCATATAGACCGAATTCAGAAGAAGTCTCAACGATTTTCCAATATTTGTCGACCAATGGTGTACGATGGAGTAGACCTGTGGTTGAATCAAAGGATTTGGGACTTCTGTGATTTCTTTTCCCTTGGGACACATTTTGTCAAGCAAATTGTAGACTGTAAATGAAAGAAATTGGTTTCAAAGAGAGTGATCACAGACAAAAAATAGATAACTAACCAAGGGATAACTCGACCTGGATGTCAGATTCACAAATAGGATGAATGATTTCTTTAATGTCAGACAGTGGTTGAGATATAGGTGAGAAAACTTCAATGATTAATCTGGTTGCAAAAATTCACTATGTAACCATTCTCATGGATAATACAGTGTTTATAAGTGAAAAAGTGGAGCAAGGGTGGTACTGAATGTTTGATATTACATTAATAATCCAACTGATGAATTAACGGATGTTTGAGTCATAAATTCATGGGAGAGGAATTGAATGGGCAACGGATAAGCGAAAGTCAATTGGATGACAGACGTGAGATGGAGTGTGATGTGGAGCATGACATGGAATGGCAGTAAATGATCCTTTAATATATGCGTTCGTGGGTAAGGTGAGGTGGTAAGTAGTTTTGGGTTTCTTAGTCACGAAACACTAAAAGCAGAAAAATGAGTTTATATGGGTGGTATATGAAGCTACCCATTACGGACTCTGCCCCCCCAGCTAATAAAGTTCGAACGGTGAATGAGGGCCGAGGAGTACCATGGGCCATCAAATCATGGAAGAGTGTGCGAGATGAGAGGTGAGGTGGGGGGTATTTAACATAAGAGCAGAAATGAATGGTGGGGTCACAACTTTGAGGACGATGTGACAATTGTGGGTCATGGGGATTAAATGAAATAACATTGGCTTATGAAACTTTTTGGTTAATTAAAACCTGTCATATATATATGTTTTCCCAATGTTACAACTTAGGGTTAAAAGATTTGACGCTTCAATTTGATTTCACATATCTACCTACCCTTTTACTCCTAACATTTTCACTTATTTTTCAAAGTGCATATAAGCTAACAACTCAACATTTTCTTTTTATGCCTAATCTACCTCTATACCTTATTTCCACCATTGGCTTAGATTAAAATTTTGAGCCAATTTTATTTTCTACCTATGACAATCAATTTAAATTAAATCCAATCATGATTAAACTGTATGATTAGATCAAACAAACTAGTGTGGCATCTAAACAAACTACACACAACTAATATTTGCAAAACTGAATTAGACTCAAGTAGTGGCATTTAGATTTGCAATACTTTCAGAGTTTATTGTTTTTGCTTTTCTCTCTAACCTAGCATTTTTTATTTTTTGCCTACATTTTTTAGGGCATCTATTCTAACATTTTCTTTCATATGGACATATTTATCAAAATATTTTCTAACATTTTTTATTCAATATTCTTTTTTGTCCATATCCTAGCTTAACACTTTTTAAATATATTTTTCATTTTCCGACTAATTGATTCTAACTTACCAAAACCAAAACATGCTACAACATTGGCTCCAACTGGGAACTTCTTTCTCCTGTAGAATGCAGAGAACCTATAGATCTGTGTGCCTTCTCCTCGAGATATGGAGTCTCTACTATAAAAAATCATACTGATAGCATTGAAAGTAATATAAACTAGATTTTGACAATGGTAGTAATGAAATCTATTTCAACTTCTCAATGCGGAATGTAATGTTTGAGAAACCTTCCATTTACAGGATAAGTGGAATACAATCCCTTAAGATTTTGTAGCACAAAAGTGTTGTTTCCCTTCACGTCAACAGTTGCTAAAGGTCCAAACCATAGGTTGTCAAATTTGCCATGTTTTCTGTTATCTTCTCTTCTGGCATCCCACCTTAAAACTAGATCACCTTCTTTGAAGTCTCTTTCCCTAGCTCTTCTGTCAAGTAGGCTCTTCATCTTATTTTGATACTTTTTCAATTTTTATTGAACTTCATATTTGTTTTCATTTAGTTCAATAATCTGATTTATTCTTCTTAAAAATTCATCAGGTTCATCTATTGAATCCTGCAGGAATTTTAAAATAGGAAAGGCCAATTTGGTAGGGAAGACTGAATCTTTCCCATAGATTAACTGAAAAGGATATTTTCCAAGAATTATTTTTGGAGTAATTCTATTTGCCCGTACTGTATAAATTAAATGAGAGTCCCAACTCTTTTTATGGTCTACTAGAGTCTTTTTTATTACCTTTACAAGAATTTTATTTGAGGCTTCTGCAAGGCCATTACCTTTAGGGTAATATGGAGTTGAATGATATAAAAAAATCTAATATTTTTAGCAAAACTCAATCATTTTAACACTATAAAAATTTGTTGCATTATCAATGACAATTTGAATTGGCAACCAAACCTAGATAAGATATTTTCTTCAATGATCTTAATTACCACTGCATCAGTAGCATTTCTTACTGGAATTGCTTCTACCCATTTAGTGAAATAATTTTTTGCAGTGAGTATCCA
Organism: Pinus taeda; assembly: GCA_000404065.3. NCBI lineage: Eukaryota > Viridiplantae > Streptophyta > Pinopsida > Pinales > Pinaceae > Pinus > Pinus taeda. Next base: position 49,107 of record APFE031443193.1, read on the forward strand.
TCTATGATGATTACTTGAAGTGGGATGAATCTCTCCAACAAAGTCTAATCCCCATTGGAGAAAAAGTGTTGAGACTATTGATGGAACCAATGGAAGAGATGCTAAATTTTGTTTGCAAGCAAACATCTGAGATGGAACACAACCTATGACCTTTTCTCCTACTTGTAAGAACAATGTTGGCCAATAAAATCCTACCCTTAATATCTTATATGTTGTTGCTCTCCAAGAATAATGTTCTCCAAAAAGTCTTGTATGAAACTGATTAATGATTCCTTCAGTTTCTGGTTCTGTTAAACACAATAACAAAATGTTTAGTTGATCTTTCCAGTACAAATTTCCATTTATGATACATTACTTGATTGCTTTCAATTCGAGAGTTTTACACTGGCTTTTGGAAAAAGATGTTGGACATTCAAAGTGGATAAAGAAATTTACAATGTCTTGATACCAATTTGACAACAGAAATTTTTCATCAATGTGTAAAGGGTTGATCTAATCTAAAGGTAAAGGTTCTTGTGGATTCTTTTCTTCAGGATTCTTTTGGATTCTCCCCTTCTGTAAGGATTGAAGGTTCTTTTGTATTCTTCTTTTCTGAAATTTGATAAGGTTCTTGTGGATTCTTCCCTTGTATTTCTAAAATAGAGTTTATTCTGAGCACTTTACAGTTGGATTCAGCTAGAAGCTTAGTGAATCCTTGACTCTTTACCAACTTTGTAGTTTTGATAGTTAGATAAAACTCCAGTATTTGAGTGATACATCTACCTCTCTTACCATTAGTGTCAGGTTGGGTTAAAACAATTTTCATAGCATTGTTAGGGACATAAGCAGTAATAGGTGAATGTAGGAAATACATCCTGAATGATTTCAAGGCTTGAATAAGGGCATAGGCTTGCTTCTCAATGATTTCATACTTAAGCTTGAAATCTCTCATTTCCTTACTAAAAGAGGCTATGGGTTGGTCATGGGAATCTTCATTCTTTTGTAATAGTATAGCAGCAAGGGTTGTTTTAGAGGCAAAGTAAAAGATACTAAATGGTCTAGTATAATTAGTGTTGGCCAAGGTAGGAGCTTCAGAGATATATTTCTTGATCTGATCAAATGCATGCCTGGAAGAGACAATCCATTTAACTTCATTATCCTTTCAGAGCATATTAGTTATATTTTTTACAATCTCAGCATAATTTGGAATGAATCCAGTTAAAAAATTAATCTTGCCTAGAAAAGATTGATTCTCCTTCTTGTTTCTAGGTAAGGTAAATGTTTTAATGGTAGAAACATGTTTGGGATCAATCACCACTCCTTCCTTAGAAATTATGTGGCCTAGTAGTTTTCCTTATTTGATAGCAAACAAAGATTCTTTTGGATTCAATGATATCTCAAATTTCCTACACCTATAAAAAACCTTCCTCAAATGCTTAAGATGTTTCTCATCAGAATTATAAAAAACAGTTATGTCATCAAGATAAATGACTACAAATTTATTTACCTAACCCACAAAAGCTATGTTCATAGCTCTTTGAAATATTGCTCCAGCATTGGATAAGACAAAGGGCATTCTAGAGTACATAAATGTACCCTAGGGTGTAGTAAAGGATGTCTTCTCTCTATCTGTTGGATCAACATTTACCTGTTATAGCGTGAAAAACCATCAAGCATAGAAATTCTTTATGCTCCTAAAACCATCCGGAGTAACTGATCCATTTTGGGTAAAGGATAGTTGTCTTTCAATGATGCTTTATTCAAATTTCTGAAGTCCACACACAGTCTGATTTCTCTATTCTTCTTTCTAACAGGAACTAAATCTGCAACCCAATTAGATTACCTAAGGGGGAGAATAATCTGGGTATCCATCATTTTCTTAATTTCCTTTTCTACATTTTGTAGAAGAATTGGATTTATCCTCCTAAGTTTATGTTGATAAGGTTTTGCTTCTAGTTTTAAAGGAACCTTATATTGTATCAATGAAGTGTCATAAGTCTTTAAATCAACATAAGCCCATGCAAAAACATCCTTGTATTTTTCAAGTAACTTGAGGTACTGATCTTTGATATCTGGATCTAAGGATGCATAGATTTTGATGTTTTTAATATCATCATTTTTTCCAATGTTAATTTCTTCTATGTCATCTTGTGAAGAAATGGACTAAGGGTTTCTAAAGACATCATTTTAATCAAACAATTTTTCTAAAGGAATGAAACCTTTGGGAATAAAATTGTTGGATAATTGAATGATATCACGATCAACATTTTTTGAATTGAAATTCGAAGCATCATTTTCATTTATTTTTGTTCTATCTTCATTAATTTGTAGAACTGAAAATTCATCTACAACCTACAGAAAACATTCCAATTGTTGATCATCTTCAAATATCTGCAAATATTTGAGATTATCAGGGATAGATGGTTTGTATATGACTCGTATTTGATAGAGTACATTAATATGATTAGGAATTTTAAATGAACCTATAGAAACAACTAAGGAATTTGCATGAATATTCTAATCTCTTGGAATATAAGTCACATTAAAAGAATTAAAGAAATTTTCAACTGAATCTAAAACTTCATTTCGGTAAGACCTAAGCCTAGGATGCTTGGACTGGCAAATATTTCTCACTTGTTTGACAATAAGTTCTGAGTTAGTAAAAACACTTAATTTTTGAACCTTTAAGCTTTTGGCTAACTGCAATCCTAAAAGGAAAGCTTCATATTCAGCCACATTATTTGTAACTTCGAAGTCGAGTTTGCATGTTTGGGTAATAGTTTTATTTTTCTGGTGAAATTAAAACTGCTGCAACTCTTTCTCCATCTTTTGTACAAGAGCCATCAAAGAATAGTTTCCATACATTAGTTTGATTTGGTATAGGACTTTCAATTACATCTTCAATTTTAACATGAGTTTCATGTGTTTGGTTTGAAGAGAGTTGAAAGCAACCAAAATCTTGATCAATTGCATAAATGGGATGGTTCCTTGGTTGGTTTGTTTTGCAAAAAATGTGCACAAATCTTACTTCTCTAGATAGCCTTAGTTGTTCTCCCCCATAAACTAGAATAGTGGCGTAAGACATATCCATCTGAAGAGTTCCCCCTGATTTGGGACAACAAGACCTAGAAAGGAGCATTCCAAATTTGGGAGGGATATTTGTGACAACTATATCAAGCACCACACTTTTCACTGGAATTTGGGTAAGGGTGACTACTAAATCCTTAATCAATCCTAAGAAAGGCACCCACTTGGAATCAAAGGTGTACAAGTCATGATAGGATCTAGTTATGTCAAGTTTCAGATGGTCCATGGTAGTTTTTGGCATGAGTTTATGTGATGCTCTGGAATCAAGCATACAATTGTATAACATAGAATCATTTTTCTTAAGAGTTACATAGAAAGGAGACACTATTTCATCTATCATATCTGAGCTAGGACCAAAGACAACTACGGGTTTTTCATCTTGCAAACTAATAATATCACTTTCAACATAATCTAAGGTGTTTTGTATCCATTTGGAGATTTGATTTCTATACCCAAGGTTTTTGGAAAGTTCTGAAAGCGGAATTTGGATTTTAACTCTTTCTAACTCTTTTTCAACATTAAATGTAGTCAAAACATTCTTTTTATTTTGAGTAGTATCAATTGACTGATTTAATGGTAGAATAATAATTGTTTGATTTTTTGAAGCCTTGGTTAGAGGTTGAATTATTGGAGGTTCCTTGGGAGGAATTCCAAGGCTAGGTCAAGGCCTAAGATCATATCTCTTCTTTAACTCTGCAACTAAAAATTCAGAGAAGGCATGGTATTTAGAAACATGTGAGGATTCTTGATATTCTTGAACCTGATTTTGATGTGAGAGAGGAATAATGATTGTTTGACCAGAGGAAGTATCCATGTTATTAATGTCTTCAGTGGTATTCATAGTATTTTCATCAGGTTGTTTATCATCTATTAGTAGAGGAGTTGGAACCTATTGATCATTACTAGGTCTCTGTAGAATTTGTAATTCTGGGATTCCTTTTATATTGACCTTGATTTTGATTTTGGGGTCTAGTAACTATTTGTTGAACTATCCTAGGTTGAGTCTCAATCTTGGAAATCCTATTGGATATATTTCTAAGAAGTGAAGTTATTTCATCTATTATAGAATCTGCAGTTTTAATTTTAGGAGAAGAAGTAGAGACTTCTTGACTAGTTTTGATTTTTCTTTGTATCTTTTCCTCTTTAGCCTTTAAAGTGGCTGAAGCAGTTCTATTTGCTTCTACCTCTATAGCATTAGTTTGCATATCTTCAAGAGTTATTGAAGTTCTTTCTCTTAACATAACAACAAAATAATCTTCAAAATATTTTGAAAATCATGATTTGGCTACTGCTACAGGGGGTTTACAATCAGATGGGATCTTATGGTAAAGTTTGTTGAAACTTTTGATAAAATTAGAGACAGGTTCACCATACTTTCTTTTAAGTTCATAAAACTAATTTAAAAATTAAGGAGCATCTTTCTTCACTCCCCATTGAATTTTAAATATATTTTTTAGTTCTTCCTAATTTCTAATGGAGTTAGCAGGTAATTGCCTAAACCAAGTTCTAACATTTCCTTCAAGAGACTGAACACACAACCTCATGTAGACATTCTCTTGCTCTATGTTCATGTTATATACAAAGTCTAGAAAGGCTTGAAGATGATCCTCACCTGAAGGACCAATTTCTCCATTATACCAAGGAAGGTGTTTCAAATATCCATTTTGAAAAGCATCAAGGACTTGTAGTAAAAATAAAGCTGCATATATTAAATGTACAATGGGTTGGAATTCCATAGTAGAATATGATATATGATATGTTTGTGAGGATGATAAAGAAGAAGAGGAAGATGGTGATAAAGAAGGGGAAGGTGGTGAAAGAGGGGGTGAACTACTATGTGGAGGTGAATTAGGAGGAGATAAAGAGGTGGAGACTTCCTGAATGGATTTAGAGGAGTTTTAATTACTATCTTGTGGACCTGAGATTGAATATCCTCTTTTGTTTAAAAAAGTGGATTTGAATATGCAGAAAAGGTCCCTTCAGGTTGTCTAGAAGTAGAAGATTCAGGTTTTTCATAATTGGAATGAAATGAATAAGTGGTAGGGGAAATAAAATCTGTAGGTGTCTATTCAAGTAAGTGCACTTGCACCGATGCCAGACTTAGATTTAGGAGATCCTGACGGAAGTGGGGATTCTGGGTGAGATTCAAGAGAATTAATAAGGAAAGCTAATTTGAAATTAACTCCCCTATCTAACAGTTCAGCAACCCTAGGTGATAAATGAGTGGTAACTAGATTAGATGGAATGTTACTATAGGGATCAAAATGTATAGTATCTTCAGTCTATAAAGATGAAGTGGAAGAAGATGGTTGATCTCCTCTTTTGGAACTGGTCATTTTCAAAAGTTTCTCTGGATCTGATAGAGGATTAACTTTTTTAGACTCATAATGGGATCTTGTGTGCTTAAAAGGTGTCAATTTGGCATAATGGAGTTGCGAGGTGAAGGATTTTGACCTATCTAAACCTTTAGTCACCTTAAAGGAATAGGATTAATATCGTTGTCCTAGGGAAACTATATGAAATTTGAATCCCCAACAACAACGCTAGATTGATGTTGTATCTTTGAGATGATAATGGTCAGCTATCATGCTAGGACATCTAAGATACTTGTTTTAGTGGTTTTTTTTTAATTTGGAGGACCAATGTATGAAACAACTATAAGAATGTAATGCCTAACTTTTTGAATAATATTAATATTAAAACAGAGGGCTTCTATTAAAATTCACACAATGATATAGCTTGTATGGTGGTAAGTAGAAACAGAGAAATGATATGATTATCATAGCCTTCAAATTGAAAATTAAATAATCATAAGTATGAAAACCTTTAAACTATGTTAAGAAGGTTTAACATAATATGCTTAAGCTTACAAAAGATGCTGATGATTTATTGATTTAGAGGGAAGTAATTAAACAAACAGTTCCTTAATTCATTCTCTTTATAGATTATCAGTTCAGAAGCTTATAGGAATAGACTGAAACCCAATTATTCTTATCTAGTTATCTCTGTAAGACATAAGAATATGAAGAAAAACATAATAAATAATACTGGAAATACTTACAGTAAACACATAACTGTGTAAATCAAAATTTAGAATCCTTTGCTTTTATCTTAATGATCCATAAAAGTCAAGTACATCAAATGCTTTATAATTCTTCTTCAATGGTGCAACCCTTAATAACTCATAAAGAGAGTTATTTATACAATAGTAGAACTGATAAAATATCCTAAACTATTTTTACAAAATATTATTACAAAATCAAAAATAAAAATTGCTAGTTGATCTGGCACTATTTCGATGCCAAGCTATTAATGACTGTTGCTGAAAAAGTTGAAGGCTATTGAAGTTGGTTGACTATTCCTCCAAAAACTGAATGTTGTTAGATCACCCTTCAGTCAAGTAAATCTGTCAATTCTTCCCAACGTTTCTTATCTAGGATAGAAATATTGGTTACCCTCCTATAAACTTCATCCATCTCTGCATATTTAGTAAATGTAGGATTTACTAAAAATATGTGTCTAATTTCATTCAAAATAAAGAAAGTGTCCTTGAGTGTATTTACTATTAGTGTCGGTGTTGCTGAACCTCTGATGTTTAAAACTGAAGCTGCATTTTTGCCCACCTTTGTTAGTTTCTGAACCTAATCCTCAATTGGTATCAACTTATCATTAATTACAAGCATATAGGGTAAATCCTTACTGATCAAAGGTTCTATTCCACCGAAAAACCTTTGAACTATGGTATTGACATTGCTGCGCTTTTCCTATAGCTGAAGCGTGAGATTTTTCTTGGTGGTGATCTTCTTTACCTCCAATATAGTTGTAGTTCCATCACTTGCCTAATTCCTCAAGTTCATAGCCATCTTTGGAATTTAGAAATTTGATTATATCAGAGGCAATTTCTAGCATATCTTCCAACTCCTTGGTTATAGTTTCTACTACATCCTAGCTTTTTCTAAGAGATCTTTCTGATCAAACACTATCTTGCTAAAGGGCCAAATATCCTTGATTGATTCTATAATTTCTTCCCACAGGATTTCCTTTGCTAAACCCAATTTGTTTCCTATGAAGGATTCTTTGTGTTCCCTCTATAATACTTCAATATGACCTTTGACTATGTTCAATTCAGCTATATGTGAACTGTCAGCTACTGACTTCATAACTTGTAGCTCCTTGAGTTAATCCTTTAGTTTCTTAATTTCTCCTGTCTAGATAGATAGGTTCTAAAAAACTTCAACAAGCTGTTCAACTCCTTCTGCTACACCTATAGTCGATGTTGTAGGTGCAGTGGAAACTTTGGTGGTGGGAGTTGATGTAAGGGGGACTATATCCATTGGAGTTTTAGCCATGTTAACAACTTCCTATTTTCCCTTTACCAATTTCTCCATTTTCTCTTCCATTTATTTAATCTACAGATTATGCTCTATGATAAGCTTTATCATGTATGAATTTTGAGTTTCTGTCTCCTAGATTTCTTTGGCCATTGGATCCTCAAAGTCTGGCAATTTTAGTTATTTCTTTAGAGCTTTAACTTCAACATTCTTCTTCTTAAGGAGCTCTTCTACAACGTTTATGTTAGAGGGATCATATCCGATCTTCAACACTAGATTTTCCAATGATTGGATATTGGTATCATTTTCTAATGAGGAGACTTTCTCCAACTTTAGCTGTGACTGAGTGTTGGCTAGGGTAACCTGCATTTTTGACAAACTCATGGTAGTGTTTGTCAAGGTGGAAGCAATCATCTGCCCAGTTTGTTTGTGCATATCAATTTGGTCAATTGGATGCACATCGTTCACATTAAACTCAAAAGAAGTCTCTTCTAGATATTGAGAGCAGTCTTAGGATGTGAAACTTGGGCTTGAAAGAAAGACATATGCATATTTCCCTTCTCTGAATCGAAGACTGAAAGAAGCTTGGCTTGAGAGATGGAAGAATGCTTCCAGAACTGGCTGTAGGTGTTCAATTTGAATTCTTCATTCTTCCTTTTGATCTCATTGAAGACATGAAAAATGTCTTCCTCCTTATCTTTTGGAATGCCTCCACTAGTCTAAACTACTTGTTGTTCATGATAAGTAGTAGAGTTAGGGACTGTGTAGATTGTCCAGCAAACTTTGTATAAAGCATGGTCTCCCCTAGTCCATCAAATGATGTCTTTTGAGGTTCATTTGTGGCACCGACAATTAGAAAAATCCTAGGTATCTTTTTCCTATGTATAACCTTAAAGCCTTTACTTTTTGCTTCATTTGTAGGTGAATACTTTTCCTCCCTCCCTCTCTTGGCTATCTTTTCTTGTGCAAGTTGAGTTTGCAAATTAGATGTAGAAATTGCCTGTTCTTCGGCCTCTTGGACGATGTTATCTATCCATTCCAATTGTTTTTTCTACTATTCTATCTCCGACCTGGCTGAGTGATGATATGGTGTAAATTTATTCTCCACCCTGATTTTGGAAATCACTCCTAATGTGTCAGAAGACCAAGTGAAACTGAGACCAAACTTCATCTCCTTTAGTAATTTGTCTACTTCCTCTCCTGCTGCCTTCATGTTATAGATGAATGGACCAACTTGGGCTTTCAGCTTGAATTTTGATTTCTTCTTGGCAGCCACAAAGTTTACTTCATCTGCATTTAACCTTTGCCTTAATTATTCTAGTGCAAAGATTCTAATAGGGAGGTACTTGGGCAGTTTGTAGGGTGGAAGCTCACAACCGTAAACCCTGATCTCTGTGTAGTTTTGGTAATAATACCAGTCCCCTATTGTAGCTTGATCAACCAATTGTAATTATTTAATAATCTCCTCACTGATCCTTGGTACTAGAGTGCTACTCATAAGGATGATAATTGGATGAATAAATAGTTCTATGAATTGTTTATATGTAATCTCTTCTTTTTCCTTCATCCCAATTGAAGTCCGGAATATCAATGATTGTTGATTTCCTTCCTCATCTAACTTCTGTAAAGAAAATGGGAATTTGTCTCCCTGAAAATATATAAAAAGGTAAATAAGTACTGAAGCATACTTGAATACTTCTTCAGTATTCAACTTGACAAATTTCTCATGTATGGCTCTAGCAATGAAATTATTGGAATCATAGATAACAGTGGGTTTAGAATCAATAGATAACATGGATAAGAAACCAAGGATGGCTTCATTGACAGACTGATAAGAGCTATGACCAAGAAAATAGGTCAAACTAGTGGTAATTATCTTGGTTCTATCAGGAAAAATGGATGAATCATAAGGAGGATTCCTTTTTGGCAGAGGACTATCAATAGCTAGAAACAGTTCAAGGATCTAGGATATTTTTGTAAATTATAGTTTTTGATAAGCTTCTATCAAGTTCTCATGGGAAAAATGATGGGTTGGTGTAGTAGAAGGGGCTTGCAACATTTTTTCAATGGAATCAGAATCAATTGAACAAAGGATTTCTCCTGTGGGTGAAATAATTGCTCTCTCGCTGGGATCATAAGGTTAATGGCACTTTCTTACAAATTCAGGTGCTCTGTGTATCTGTCAGAAAATGTAATGAGGTAATTGAGAGTCCTACGGGCCTATTTCATCTGTCTGGTCAATTAGCTAATATTCCATTGAGAAATAGATTTCATATAGATCGAATTGAGAAGAATTCTGAATGATTTTACAATCTTTATCTACCAATGGGGTATGATGGAAGTTGACCTATGGGTGAATCAAAGGAGCTGGGACTTCTGTGATTTCTTTTCCCTTGGGAGGTATTTTGTCAAATAGATTGCATATTGTAAATGAAAGAAATTGGTCTGAAAAAGAGTGGTCACAGTAAAAAAATAGATAACTCACCAAGGGATAAGTGGACCTCGATGTCAGATTCACGAATGGGATGAATGACTACTTTAATGTGGGATAGTGATTGAGATGTAGGGAAGAAAACTTCATTAATTAATCTAGTTGCAGAAATTCACTATGTAAACATTCTCATGGATAATACAATGTTTATAAATGAAAAAGTGGAGTGGGAGTGGTACTGAACATTTGAATTTACATTAATTATACAACAGATTTATTAACGAATGTTTGAGTCATAAAATTGCAGAAGTGGAATTGAATGGGCAACGTATATGCAACAACTGATTAAGTGACAGACGTGAGATGGAGTGTGATGTGGAGCATGACGTGGAACCTGTTAGGCCCCTATACTACTAGTGTAACCCCTTATTGTTATTACTACAACCCACTTATTATATTGATGTACCCACATAGTGCCCATATTGTTACTATTTCTGCCCCATAGAAGCCCACTATTGTTATTATTGTGCCCTTACATTATTATTGTTATGTCGGCTCTGATTATGTTATGACCCTTTTGACTCCTATATATAGAAAGGAGGTCTTTTCATTTGAATCATCCAAGAATTGTTCATTTATGTAATGTAAAGGAGGTTGCCTCCTCGAAGAGGTTGAATTCTAAGGCGTTGATCTATCTTTTCTATCTTTTCTTGAGCTGGTTTCATAACACTATACGTATTGAACTATGAAAAAAATACCTTTAATGGGAAAGAAAGTTTTGGGAAAAAAATCACAAAGCATTATACCTCAATTATGAAAAAATTCATATGAGAAGAATCACTATGAGAAAAACATTTCAATTACATCAATATTTGTTACTTATTCTATATTTTATATTTTATTTTTTTCTTTTTACTTTAATGAAAAATATATTTCTCTTTTTGTTTCCTTAAGGTCATTAGTACCAAGATTCCACAATGTATGAAATGATGTTGATCCAATTAATTCAATTTCCCTACTATGAGCCCCTATATGTAGTTCATTTGTTTGACATAATGCATATTGGAAAGAATTCCACCCATTGATTATGGAAAATTTTGGGGAGGAATAACAATGAAAAATTTGCTAAAGTTATTATTGATATTAAGGAAGGCATGCTAATGCAACACTTGAATCATTTTTATATTGATGGATGACTAATCAATCTTCCATAATTATTGGAAGATCAATGTATCATTTTTGTAAAAGAGGTCGAAGGAAATATTGAATTCCCCCCATATTTTCTTTGAACATATCTATAAACAAATGAAGGTGATTTTGGTGGAGAAAAAACTCATGATTGGGATGGATTTATTAAGTTTTGAAGTGATCTAATATTTATCATATTATTATATATACATTATTTGTTAATAATATACAGACGTTTTTAATTAGAGTGAAACAATAATGCTTCGTTCCTTGTTAAAATATTAAAATTGAATTGTTACTTATAATAGTTGACATTTGATTTACTTGCATTGTATAATTTGATGTTGACATGCGGATTCTTTTAACTTTTAGGTGGTTTTCATCTAAATAAATTAGTAAAGAAGATATCAAGTTTTAGAAGAGAAAAATTATCCATGTAATGCGTGAAACACACAAGTATATACCTTGAAGTTCGTTTAATGCACAAGGACATTGCCTTGTACACCTAGTTAGAGAGATTGAAATATGTGGACCTATACACATATAATAAATGTGGTTGGTGGAGAGCCACTTGAAGGCAAAGAAGACTTTTTATAGACAAAATTCACATCCAAAGGGATTAATGGTTGAAGGCTATATGTATGTTAGTGATGGTGTATTTTATTGAGTATTTACCCCAAGTGGTGGGTGATATTAATGTGCCTCTCATTTGGGATGTTGATTGCATAAACAAATTTGAAGGGAAGATGTTATTGGAGAAAGGTAGGTGGAGTAAATTTAAAGGTCTTAGTTTTATTGTAATTACTATATTCATATATATATCTTAAGCTTGATTTGTATCTAAATATATTTTCCTCCTTCATCTAGGTAGCACAGAGTGGGATGCAATCATTTATACATTGCAAACAATCTTGACTAATTCAATACAAGCACATAGTCATGTAAAGTAGTTTAATATAGTGTATTAAGGAGTGGGGTGGTAGAGTTGATTATAAGAGATTGTGTGAGCAATGATACAACTTTTACATGGAAGGAAATTGATATCACATATGGTGCAAAAGATGAAAGTTTTACCATTTCTTGTTGATTTTTAGTTTTTAATTTCCATTTTTGTGCTGTTTTTTAATCCCTTAAATGATCTTTACATATTTTATCAATTTATGGCAATGTATTTGTAGTGTGTTGCATGTGAAGCATAATAAAGCTATGTGGTGTAATGGTAGTAAATATCGCACCAATTAGTTGGATGATAAGAAGAAAACATTTGACAAGGGTATCATTGCAATTTTTTGGGTTATAATATTTCCCATAGGGTTGATAAACATCTAATTACTATTTTGAGATACTACATATATATAGAAGATATGTTAGGCACATACGTGAAATTCTTCAAAAAGGTTCTCTTTAAGGTTGGGTGGCACAATATTGTTGCTACAAGGTGATGAAAGGAATATTAATCATGATAATGGATTTATGGTGGTTAATATTACTAAGCATAAGCTTAGTGTTGTTGAAGTTTGCAGCTAGGCATGTACTTTTGCACAAGACTTGTGTCCAGGCATGTAGAAGTCACCCATATATCACCTTAGAATATTTATTGATTTGATTTAGCCTAAGTTTAACTTTAAAAAAACCACATAATTATATGTTGACTTATTGAGCTAAAACAAAACTTAGACAAATTAAATTATTTACTACAGTGGTTAAGTTTTAATCTTAGTCATCAATCTCTTCGATATTAAGGTTAGGGTTATGATTAGGGTTTTGGCTTAATGTAAAGTTATAAATGCGAGGCTAATGTGAGGAGAAGAGACACAACATTAGCACAATATTGAGAGTGGTATCTCATTGAGCATGTACTGGGTCTGAGAGAGTGTAGAGAGGCCAAAGATCTAGATCTGCAAGAGAGAGTAGATCTATTGGATTAGATCTAGAGTTTTATAATATACATTTTCTTAGTTGGGCCATTATTCTAGGATGGGATCTCTAGTAAGTTATGTGATTAATTTATTAATGAATAACTATTGATTTGGAATAAATATGTTTATGTGTATGTGATTCAGAACGAGTTTTTTCTTCCACTATATTTTTTGTGTTAGTAATTTGGTTGTGTATTTGTTTAGTTAATAATTGTTAGGAACCAAATACCAGGTGCAGTAAAATTATAACATGTTATTAGGGCTCCAACTCTAAATCGATCCTGGAATTAGAGGTTCTGGGTTTGTATTGGATTGCTAGAGCTAGGTAGGTTGGGATCATACACACATGATTTTTTATTTTTTATTTATTTTTATTACTTTTATTAAGGTGGAAATTTTTTTTATTCCATCTAGATAGCCTTTTGTTTAGGCATGATTTTTTTCTTTTTAAGGTAAAGAAAAAAAGAACAAAAAATGGGAGGTGGGAGACAGATAAGTGAGCCAACCATCCATCGACTAAAGCCAACAACTGATAGCTACTAGGACAGCCGACTGGCCAACCACAACTACAACACCTTGACAAAAATCAAGCGGGTCGAGAACATTAACTAACCCCATTGTGACTCATCCGCTCACAAAACAAGGAGATCAATAGTGGGGATGAGTAGAGACACGTCTGAGATAAGGAGGCCAGGGGGAAGAGAATAGAAAAAAAAATGAGCTAAGGTTGATAATAGAAGGGTTGGGTGATCAAAGAGTTTAAACCAAGAATAATCGAGCCACCAGTGCTTGGGTCTACTACTGTTAGATAAGGGCCAAATCAACTACATACATAAAACCCTTTCATAAGTGAAACAATTGATTGACTGATAGAGAATTCGGGGTCGATATGCTGAAATAAGTCACATGAGAGACATGGTTGTAGTGAAGGTGTGGGCCAAGCACATTCCGACTAGAAACAGTCGGATGCGAGGCCTGTGTAAAAGAAACAAACGTCGACGTAATCGAACAATTGAACAGGGTTATGGTATTTATGGGGGTAAAGGGGCCCTGCTAGAAAAAAACACTTAGCCGTAGAACACCCAGCTAATTGGGGGTCAGGGCTCATGGAGCATGCGAAGGGATGGTCTACTGGTGACAGTTTGGGCTATCAGATGATGTTGGCGCAGAAGTAGCATCAAGTAGCTGCAGTAGTTGGGTGAGTGATAAATTGATGGAGGAATGGGTCGTAGGTTTGCAAAGTCATAATAGCTGGCGAAGGGCACAAGAAGTAGTATATCATAGGATGTAATAAAGATGACTGATGTGGGCTGGTCATGACTGTGAGGCTGCATGAACCAAAGAGTATTGTGAATAGAGCCATGAATCTTCATGCACACAAAAGCCACCAGTAATGAACTAGTACATGGGAAAATGTAAAAACCCCTGGTTAATTTTCCATGTAAATAAAATAAGATCAAGGTCATGGGACACGTATTCCAAGGTGAATGTTGGGAAAAACATAGTGATGGGTATCACTTGTGATTAATATATGGATATGGAAATTGACAAAGGAAAAGTGACAATAATTAACATTTTATCTATGAAATAAGGGAAAATAAGAGAAAATGGAGGTGAATAGACACAAATTTTCATGAGAGGGAAATTGAAGAAAAAATGAAGGAAAATGAAGAAAATAGAGGCCTCAATGGTAAAAAGGATTATGCGGATCAATTGCTAGCCTTTGGACACTTTTGGGTCGATATCTCTTCCATTCTCTTATTCTTTCATACCCTTGCACACTTAGAGAATTCTTGGAGCACTATAATATTCACTTGGATTTGGAGAAAGAGGGCAAAGGAAAGAAAGGAGTGCAATGAAACAATTCGATCAACAACTGTAGATGGATTTATTTGCAGGAAACATGTTGCATATGTGACTTCCTTGTTGATTTATGGATGCATGGCATATGCATGTATTTTTTTGGTTATGTGATGTCATTAGCATAGAGATTTTCCTAGATTGATAGTGGTTTTAGCCTTTCCTTGCGATTTCCTAGATAGACATGGTGTTGTGGGTTTTTCCACTTGTTGTTTTTCTGATCGGTGCTCAGGTTCCTTATGGTTGTGGCTTGTAATAAACACTCTGGAAGCCCTAGAACAACTTGGGTTGAGTTACTATTCCTAGAGCCTAGGTTGGGACAAACAATATGGAGCCCTTGGTGGGTTGAGTTACTAGTCGCTGGAACTGGGTTAGACAAACGCTCCGGAGAACTAGAAGGTTGTGGGTTGAGTTACTAGCTCCTGGAGCCCTAGACAACTTAGGTAGAGACCGATTTGAATGGTGTTAGTGATGTATGATTGTAGAGGTGGAATTACCGTGGCAGAGGGTTGACGTGGTGATTGCCCGAAAGAGATATTTGGTTCAACCCAATATATGGTTAGGTGGTATGTGGAAGTCCTTGACTTAGTTAGTATTTTCATATATTAATAAGAGCTATTCTTCTTCTATGATTCATGTATACTTGTAGTTATTATATTGGTGATATTATGGTTGAGTTTCCATGATTCCT
Source organism: Pinus taeda (assembly GCA_000404065.3). Taxonomy (NCBI): domain Eukaryota; kingdom Viridiplantae; phylum Streptophyta; class Pinopsida; order Pinales; family Pinaceae; genus Pinus; species Pinus taeda. The sequence goes on from APFE031443193.1 coordinate 64,593, forward strand.
ATGCTAGTTATTTTATGGTTATATGCTGGTTATATGATGCGTACCACTTGTTGGCATTATGTTTCAAGTGTTGTCCTTGATGGCAACTCACTCAGAGGTTGGTACAGGTGATGGCAACTTAATCAGAGGACAGATCTCGGTACAGCAGGACAA